>JAJPUD010006075.1:54455-122244 GCA_023553655.1 Myrmecobius fasciatus | reverse complement strand
GTGTGTGTGTGTGTGTGTGTGTGTGTGTGTGTGTGTGTGTGTGTGTGCGCGCGCGTGTGTGTGTGTATAAATATATATATATGTGTATATATATACATATATATATATGGATATACAAAATAAATGAAAAATAATTTAGTAGGACTGAAGTTGATGGGATTTCAGGAAGGTCTTCATGTAGAAGGTAGTGCTTGAGTTGAATTTTGAAGGAAACAAGGGATTATAAGTAGAGGCAAGAAGGGAATCAATTTCAGGTATGAGGACCAGCTAGTGCAAAGGCATGGGGGTAGGAGATGGAGTGCAAAGTCTGAGGAACAGCAAGGTCAGTTAGTATGGAGAACATGTCAAAGAGATAATAATGTATAAGGCTAGCAAGGTAGATTGAGGACAGGCCATTAAAAATAAAACAGTGGCATTAATATTTGATCCTACAAGAAACAAGGAGTCATTGGTGTTTTGGGAGTAGAGGAGTGATATGTTTATATTTCAGTTGGGTTGAGGAGAGACTTGAGGCAAAGATGCTAATTAGGAGAATACTGAAAAAGTTCAGGGGCAGGTGATGAAGGCCTGTACTAAGGTGAAGGGTATGTGGGTAGAGAGGAGACAGATGAGAAAGGTGTTGTGGAGATATATACATACACATACACATACATACATGTATATGTATATGTGTATATACACATTTATACACACAAATACATAAACAAAAAAGGGCAACTGATTAGATAAAGTGAGAGAGACTGAGGAATCAGTAATAATAAATCTGAGTTTGTGAAACTGGCTGACTGAAAGGATGGTGGTGCCTTCATCAATTATAGGAAATTTTGGAATAATGGTTAAGTTTGGGGTAAAGATAATGAGCTATGATTTGAACAGGTTGAATTTGAGTCCCATGGAACATCCAGTTTGAAATATCCAGCAGTTAGCTGCAAATGTATGACAAGAGCTCAGAAGATAAAAAGTAGGACTGGATGTATACATGTGGGAATCATTTTCATTGAGATAACAAATCTCTGGGAACTGATGAGGTCATCAGCTGAAAGTAGACAGAAGAGGATCCAGGAAATAGTCTTGTGAGATACTCTGAGTCAGCAGGAATATATGGATAATAACCACCAAAGAAGATTAAGTGGTAGCAGCCACACAGATAGGAGCAAAACTAAGACAAAACAGTATCATGACAACATAGGATCATTTTGACTGCCGTGAATGAGTAGAAAGACTTCTGGATTTAAAGATAAAGGACCCAAGTTCCCCTTGATTCAGAGCAAGGATCCATTACTGGGGTTCAGTTTCCTATTTTTTAAATGAAGGAATTAGACTGGATGACTTTTAAGATCCCTTCTAGCTCAAAATTAGCAATGATGATAATTGTCTGAAGACCTGTTTGTTAAACAGGAAGTATCCCCATCAAGCTAATTCTGGAGAGAATACTTGATACAAGTATAGTTCTTCCTCTTATAACTAATCCTCAGCCTTATCTTTTAGGTTTCTGCATTTCTAATTTATGTCTTTCTGAGGTTTAAATTGGGGGTCCTCATTGGTTATTTCCTTCATTGTCTAGGATATTTTTTACCATGCTATTTTTTTTTTGTTAGAACTGGCTTTTTTCCCCTTATAGTTGCTATTATAATTCCTGGCTTTCTAAATGATTTCATTTTTTATTTTATAGAACATTTCCTGTTAATATTCTTTCCAAATATATCTGGCACATAGTAAATTGTGACTGTGTCTTCTGGAGAAAAACCAAAGTTTTGGACTTTGTCATCTCTAGAAGGACATAAGAGCTGTTGACCTTGACATTCAGTGGAAGGCTCTGTTCTTATTTCCTTAATTTCCTTGAATGAGTGCCATGAAAGCTTACCCTCACTGCCTTCAAATATAGGATTTCACAGGATTTTATATAAGTGAGGAGTTTTTTTCTGTGTTGAAACTTTTGTCATATCATGAAAATTGTACTTCCATATTTGTATAGTACTTCGGGGGTCGAGAACAGTTCTATCTTGAAGACCATAATTCAGATTCATATAGAATTTCAAGGTTGAGGTTATGCAAGCAAAGCTACCCTTATTATACAGATAAGAAAATTACTTGGAATTTGAAAGGACTTGAAATTGATCACAGCCCTCTAGTTATTAATATTCTTTCTCTCTTAAAATTACTTTGTATTAAATAATCATAGTATTGCAAAATGAAAAAGGTGAAATGGACCTCAGTGGCCATCAAGCACAGCAGTTGTTTTTTTTTAAATAATATTTTATTTTTTCCAATTATATGTAATTTTTAACATTCATTTTTTTTTAAATTTTGAGTTCCAAATTCTCACTCCCCTTCTCTCCCTTTTTCCTTCCCTGGGATGGCAAGCAATTTTATATACATGTGCAATCATGCAAAACATATTTCCATATTGGTCATGATGTGAAAGAAAATACAGACCCCCCCCAAACATGAAAAAAGTGAAAAATAGTATCCTTCATTCTGCATTCAGATTCCATTAGTTCTTTCTCTGAAAGTGGATAGCATTTTTCATCATATGTCTTTTGGAATTGTCTTGGATCACTTATTGCTGAAAAAAGCTAAGCCATTCACAGTTGATCATTGTATTATATTGCTATCTTGATTCTGCTTATCACACTTTGCATCACCTTCTGCCAGTCTTTCCAAGCTTTTCTGAAAGCATTATGTTTATCCTTTCCTATAATACAATAGTATTCAATCACAATCACATACTACAATTTGTTCAGTCATTCCCCAATTTATTGGTATTCTTTCCATTTCTAATTCTTTGCGACCACAAAAAATAGCTGCTATAAATTTTATACAATTAGGCTCTTTTTCTTTTTTATTTTTTTTTGGGGGGGATACAGTCCTGGTAGTTTTATTGTTGGGTCAAATGATTATGCAGTTTTATAGCCCTTTGGATATAGTTCCAAATTGTTCTCCATAATGGTGGGATCAGTTCACAGCTCCACCAACAATGCATTGGTGTCCCAATTTTCTCCTATCCTCTCCAACATAGATCCATTTTTCTTTTATGTCATATTAGCCCTTCTAATAGATATGAAGTAGCACCTCTAAATTCTTATAATTTGCATTTCTCTAATCAATAGTGATTTAGAGCATTTTTTCATATGACTATAGATAGCTGATAACAGGGTCAAGTGACTTGCCTAGGGTCACCTAGCTATTAGGTGTTTGAAGCCAGATTTGAATTCATGAAGATGAATCTTCCCAACTCCAGGTCCAGTACTCTACTGTGCCACCTTGAAGAATGACTTGTAATCTCATAAATTTGATTCAGTTCTCTAAATATTTGAGGATTTTATCAGAGATACTTGCTATAAACATTTCCCCCAGCTTTTCTGTTTTCTCTCTAATCTTGGCTGCATTTTTTTTGTTTTTTTGCAAATCTTTTTAATTTAATATAATCTAAGGGATCCATTTTACCTTTTGTAATATTCTCTATCTCTTGTTTAGTTATAAATTCTTCTCTTTTTTTTCCTTTTTTTAATTAAAGTTTTTTATTTGCAAAACATATGTATGGGTAATTCTTCAACATTAACTCTTACAAAGCTTTCCGTTACAAATTTTTCCCCCCTAGTCCCCACCCTTCCCCTAGATGGCAAGAAATCCACTACATGTTAACTATGTTAAAATACTTGACAAATCAAATATATGTATACATATTTCCACACTTACCTTGTTGTGCAAGAAAAATCGTATCTACAAGAAAAAAATCAGAGAAAGGAAACATAATGCAAGCAAACATCAATTGAGAGCATGAAAATGTTATGTTGTGGTCCACATTTCACATCCCTCTCTCTGGTTGTATATGGCTTTCTTCACTGAACAATTAGAACTGGTTTGAAACATTTCATTGTTGAAGAGAGCCATGTCCATCAGAATTCATCATCATATGGTTTTGTTGTTGCCGTGTATAATGATCTCCTGGTTCTGCTCATTTCACTCAGCATCAGTCCATGCAAGTCTCTCCAGGCCTCTCTGAAATCATCCTGGTGGTCGTTTCTTACAGAACAATAATATTCCATGACATTCATATACCATAATTTATTCAGCCACTCTCCAATTGATGGGCATCCATTCAGTTTCCAGTTTCTAGCCACCACAAAAAGGGCTGCCACAAACATTCTTACACAACGTTACACGTTAAACGTTCGGCCATAGTTTCTGCCAAACTGCTTTCTAGTAAACCCAGAGGTCCTTAACCTCCTTTTTTCCTGCCTTCCCTTTGAGACTGCCTTCAATTTATCCTACATATATGTTGTTTGCATACAGATGTTTGCATGTTGTCTCCCATGGTAGACTAGCAACTCCTTGAAAGCAGAGACTATCTTTTGCTTTTCTTTGTATCATCCAGACTTAGCATAGTGTCTGGCAAATAGTATGTGCTTAATAAACGCTCGCTAACTTGTTAATTGTAGTCAACAGAACACAAGAAGTCTGTGTGTAGATTTCAGGGGATCCATAAAGTTGGACAGGGAAAAATATATCTTTATTTTTACTAACCTATTCTTTCCTTTGTCATTCTAGGGATTGTATTTTATTCATTTACAAACATTATTCTGAGAAGGGGGTCCATAGATTTTAGTAGGCTGTCAAATGGGTCCATAACACCCCCAAACGTGAAGAATCACTAGTCTAATCCACCAGCATCACCTTCCTTCCCAAATCCCCTCTTTAATATACCAGACAAGTACCCATCCAGTTCCTGCTTGAAGACCTCCTACGAGGTCTGTCATCTCCTGTGATGACCCGTTCTGCTTTTGGACATTTGGTAATTTTAGAATTTGGTTATTAAGATTTTCCAAAACCTTTTTAAACTTTAGCTATCAGACTGACAATTTTCTGCATCATATTTCTTTTGCTTTTACATCTTGAGAACAGATTATAGATGCCTTTTGCTGGTTTTTTTCAACCCAGAAATATCCTGAAATATTATAACCCATTCTTCCAATCCCATCCAATAGAACATCATTGTAGTTCAGCCAGTTTTTTAGTTGTGTCCAACTCTTGATGACTCCATTTGGGGTTTTCTTGGTAAAATGCTACAGTGGGTTACCATTTCCTTCTCCAGCCCAGGGTCTTGCCAGAGACTTGCCCAGGGTCACCCAGCAAGTAAGTTTGTGAGACCAGATTTGAACTCAGGAAGCCCGGCATTCTATCTACTGCCCTACTTAGCTAATCTCAACAGTCAAGGAAAAGTGATAGAGTGACCCTATCTGTCAGCATATGAAACATTTGGCATCTGTAGATTCCTATACTGAGAGGAAGGAGGGGCATGTTATTCTCTCTCCACCAGCATCAATATTGAGCATTGTCTTTCAATCCAAGTTCCTCTCACTTCTAGGTTATTTTCATAGATAGCATTGCAGTCTGAAGTTTCTGCATTCTTTGCTTTGGTTCAGTCTGTGCAAAGCTTCCTATGTTTATAGGAATTCTGTATATTTGCTGTTGATAATTCCTTTGGATTCACAGTTCAACAAACATTCAATACATTCTGGACATGATGGAAGACATATACAAAGACCCATGACTAGCTTGATGTCTTAATGGAGTTCATCAGGCTGATCTGGAAATATGGCACAGACAGAAATGACTGTGTTCTTCATTAGTTCAGTGAATTTGTGGAGATGGCTACTCCCTGAACCAATGAAGATGACAGGTCCAGAAGTAGGTGGTTACCATGAGTCATTGCAACAAATAAGTTCATTACATGGGAGCCATAGTTGTGGTGATAGGGAGCTAGATTGGTCCCATTCTGACAGTCAGCCAACAACATTTTTATTGAGGGCTACTATGTGTCAGGTACTATGCTAAGTACTGGAGATACAAAGAAAGGCAAAAACAAACACAGAAACATTCCATCACCTAACACAGAAGGGAAGTATTCTCCACTTAGGACAACATACTGGCACAGTTCCCAAGAACAGTCATATTAATACCATGATAAGGCATTTAAGTAGGATGCAAATGGCTTAAGTACACAATATTACCTATTTTCCTTCAAGGTAGCAAAAGAGTATTTGTAGTGATAAAGGCATTACCAACACAGAAGATAAAGGAAGGCTTCATGGAGGCAGTGGCATGTGAATTGGGCTTTAAAGGGCAGGCAAAGTATTCCACAGGTGCCAGGTGAGGAGAAGATATGTATTCAAGAGATGAGAAACAAAGTGACCAAAGGCATAGAAGCAAGAAAGCATGAGATGCGAGGTGGGAGAGATAGAAAGTAGGACAGTTTTGCTGGAACGTGGAATATGTGCAGGGGAGTAATATGAGATAAATCTGGAAAGGTAGGATGAACAGAGAAGACAGCACAGCTTCATCTCCATCTGGAGAGCAGAGAAGTTGCTTGCATTGTTGCACTGCTCATATCTGCAGGTTGTGAAGGAACTCCTCAGAGGAAAGATAATCCACCAGAAGCAGTGTCTAGAATGGATAGCGCATACAATTTGGAATCAGGAAGATGTACATAAAAACCTGGCCCCAGGTGTTTACTACACGTGTGACTCTGGACAAATCTCTTCACCTCCCTATACTTCAGCTTCTACATCTTTAAAATAAGCAAATTTGACTTGATTTCCTCTAAGTTCTCCTCTAGCTTGAAAACCATGGTCATATGGTCCAAGGCAATTGTCTTTGAGAGATAATCCTCTCCCCATAGGCTAGCATGGGCAGGATGATAGGATAGAATACCAAACCAGCTAGTAGAACTCAGTGTCACTATCCAGGTGAAACAGTGGCAAAGATAGGACTGGCCTCCATCAGTTACCAAAGTAATAGTTCAGAGACACAACACTAGTCAGAACAGAAGAGGATATACATATCTCATATTTTGCTCAACAGTCATCACTTGGAGGACCTTTTTCAGTGACAGGCAGATCACTTTTTCTGACAGCAAAGAACAGGTTTAGGAGGCCATCTGTCCTGCTTGGTCATTCCACCACAAGTGCAGGTTATACCCATCCCAGAAAGGTGGTACGTATTGGTAAATAACCAAAAAGGCAGCAGAAAGTGCTGTGGGCTTTTTATTGATTCCAGCCTCAGCAAAGAGACAGAATTCTTAGGTTTCTGCTGAGAATGTTTTTTCAGCAAAAGTCACATGATTATTTCTCAGGAATTCTGTAGAGGAGATTCCTGTTCAAATGGTTGTAATGCCCACTGAAATCCCTCTAGTTCTGAGGACCTGTGATTCTAGGCCACAGCCATAAGTCCTTTCAGAAGAAGGAATCATATAGAAAAGGGATATGACTCATTCTGCTTGGCTTCAAAGAGGAGAACTAGGGGAAATGAGTAGAAGATACATGGTAAACAAATTAGACTTGAGGTGTGGAGCAATATACTAACAATCAGAATTATCCTCCAATGGAATGGGCCTTCTGGGAGTCAGTAGGCTCCATATCACTAGAGATCTTCAGGCTAACTCTGGATGGCCACCTTGTGAGTAATTCTGCAGCTGGGAATCTTATCACAGATATAAGTTAGACTAGATAGCCTCTGACCAAAGATATCTCTGACATACAAAATTTTATAATTTTATTTAATGAAGGTTCCTCTCTTCATCTGTACTTAAGGAACACCCATTTCCTAGCATATAAAGAGAGAATTGAGAAGATCCTCCATGAATATGGTCTGCTGGTGAATGTCTGATTTTTCTAATGGTTCTGCTGTGGCATCTCTTGCTTTCTGGATTTTTCTTCCATCCATCCAACAATTTTTAAGTCAATGAAAAGGAAATTACACTTCAGGAAAATGACTTTGGGGGTAAATTGCCCAACAATTTTAAGTCTGTCTGAATAAGTGGAAAAGTAGTTAGATTTGTAAAAAGCTTCTCCCATTATGAGATTAAAAAATAAACTGAAGGCAAGAAGGGATGATTTCCTAAAAGATTAAGCTGTAGCCTTCCTGTTATTGGAAATAGATTTTAAATGACGACTACAGGAAATCTCACCACAATATCTCAGATTTCATAGTATTAAACCCCCAAATTTCTTTTCCATCCACAGAAGGTACCAACAGAAATCAGAAAGCAAGTAATTAACTTCAACATTTGAGATGACTTATTTCTTAAAACAAAATAAAAATAACCATAGCTTAAAGCAAATTGTCTTTCTCCATTACTTTCCCTTGATAGTTATTGGATGATACAGGTTAAAGTCGTCAACTTCAACATGATCTAATCAAAAGACAATTGCCTTGGAATCAGGAAACCTGGGTACATCTGCCTCTGATGTTTACTAGCTATGTGATCAATGGCATGTCATAATCCTTCTGAGTCTCAGTTCCCTCGCCCGTAAAAATAAAGATCCAAATACCAGTGGCCCCGGTTTCATAAAAAGGCAAGGTAAATGATTCAGTGTCCAAAGGGGATAGACAGAGTCAGAAGCAAGAACAAAAGGAGGAAAGGCAGAATCATCCTCCGGTAGAAACTACTAAGAGTTCTCCAAGGAGGGTCAGTTATATTGATGCAGTTTCCTTGGTAAGTGGCCTTATTCGGGGGACCTTTCTGAGTTTTACCCCAGCCTAAAGAATTTTATTGTTGTAGTCCCACAGCTACTGACTACCAGTGACTCTGAACTTCATATACCAATATACAAGATGCTAAATAATAGATAATAACCTAATATGAAGGACATACAACTGTCAGTATCTCTGGCATAATTTCATCACTGCCATACCTTTTGATTTCCCCCTGTACTTCAGGTCATTGCTAGTTTAACATCATGTCTCAAAAAAACAAACAAACAAACAAAAATTCCCTAGGGAACATAGGAAAAACACCAGAGAAATATATTCAAACAGAGGAAAAGGCATTCTAGAATATCCAAACTCCATGGCCACAGTGCTCTACCATGGCAAGTTCCCATTTGTCTCTTTTTTCCCTCCTCTAACATGGAAATGACTTGCACAAGCAGCATTCCGAGGGCTGGTCTCTGGCAGTGTCAGTAAATTTCTTCTAAGGGTTGACTGGAGATAATCCCACTGTGGAAGAGATACTAGTGGGCTGTTAGAGTAAATGCCTGCAACATTGTCTCATCTCTGTCACAGCTCAGCAGCCCTGCCTCTCTTGCTGTGCTAACAGTGTAATGTTTTACACTTTCTCATCCCATGAATCTTCTGAGACAGACTCAAGAAACAGGGCTATACTTTCAAGATACTTAGTAGTCTCTGAGGTGGCCTTCATTCTCTGATTCATCCTCAGGGATGTGGATTGGAAAACTTTTTGGATAGCATTTAACAAAGGTCTTGACTTTCAGATAGTGAATAAAGGAAAACATAGCTTTGAATTCTTTTTTGTGTTCTATATAGTAAATAGTTTTATTAACCTATAGGAAATATTGACCAATTTTCTTTCATTTTGTTTTTCTAAGAAAGATCTTCAGTCACAATCTTCAGAGGAGAAAGAAATTCTCTGCTGTCTTCTGTTGGTTGATTACAAGATGTTTTGTTCAAATTGTGGTAACTCAGAATTCTTGACAGTCTTGTGTGTGAGAGCTTAGGGAAACCTTGCTGGTAAGGAAGACTATTTCTTTTAAATAATGAAATAGTTTTTGAAGTTCAGCCCTACAGAGGCCTTTGTTGAAATGAATGAAAATCTAATAGTAGAAGAAATTAGATCAGAAAAAAGTAACTAAAGAAGAAAATACCAAAGGAGAAAAAAATAGACCACATTCAAATTATGTCACCCAGCTTTCTAGAGAGGATTCAAAAATGGACTGCCCAAAACAAAAGAAACAAAAACAAACTCACCAGTCTTTTCTTCTTTACACTATTCATTCTTATACCTATATGTATGCATATAAATGCCTATACGTGTAACAGGACAGGAACAGAGCTTCCCCACTGGCTTTAAGCTGACCTCGGGTGTTAGTTCAGTGAATTCTCTGGATACTTCTGGCTGCCAAATATAACTCAACACTGAAACACTTTAAGGATGATAAAGCGATCATCTGATTGCTTTAGGCTTGTCAATGAGGACTGTGAGATTTTGTGTTTTTTAGCTAATAGCTAACATTTATACATAACTCTTAATATGTGCCAGGCACTATGCTAAACTCTTTATAATCATTATCTCATTTGATCTTCACCCTCTCCCTGGCAAGTAGGTGTTATTATTACCCCCATTTTACAAACTGAAGCAAATATAGATTAAGTGACTTGCCCAGAGTCACACAGTTAGAAAGTGTTTTGAACTTAGATTTGTACTTCTGGCATCAGGCCCAGTGCTCTGTGCACTACACTACCTGGGTGTCCTGTTAGTATTTCCTTTGAGTATAGGAAATAAATATATGGCCCATACTTGAGATTTATATTGTATACTGAGTGCTGTTTGTTTCTCTTTTTGATGAGACTGTAGACACAAGCCCAAAACTAAGCTGTAACTCTTCCCTAGGCCATCAGGAAGGAGGAAGAGGGTATAATGAGCTAAAGCAAGCAAAAAGAAAAATTTGACCCCCCTATTTTAAGAAGTCAGATTCCCCCAGAACTGGCAGGGGCTTGTTACAGAGGTGGTCCTTGGTAGAGAACAGAGTAGAAACAGTGCTCCAGTCGCACTGGGCCCAGCAGCAACTCAGAAAGGGAGAGGAGAGACAGAGACAGAGACAGAGAGATGATTTCTTTATATAGAGGGAGATATATTTATATCAAGATAGATGCCCATTTAGATAGCTATTTATATAGCTATATAGATATCAAGTGAGGAGAAGAGAAGGAGGAAGAGGAGGAAGGAGAGACAGCAGACAGACAATTTCTCCATGTAAAGAGAGATATACTTATATCAAGATAGATACCAATTTAGATAGCTATTTATAGATATCAATTGAGGGGGAAGAGAAGGAAGAAGAAGAAAGAGAAGGAAGAGGAGGAGGAATAAAAAAGAGACAGAGAGATGATTTCTCTCTACATAGAGAGATATATTTATATCAAGATAGATACACATTTAGATAGCTATTTACATAGATATATAGATATCAATTGAGGGGGAAGAGGAGGGAGGAGAGAGAAAGAAAGATGATTTCTCTATATAAAAGGAGGTATATTTATATTGAGATAGATATCTATTTTGATAGCTATACAGATATCAATTGAGGGGAAGAAAAGGAGGAGAAAGAGAAGGAAGAGGAAGAGGAGGAGGAGGAGAAGGAGAGAGAGGGAAAGAGAGAGACAGAGACAGAATAAAAGAGGGGGGGAGGGAAAAGGAGAGGGAGAGGAAGAGGGAAAGAGGGAGAGAAAGAGGGGGTGGGGTGGGGGGAGGGAATTTCCTCACCATTCTACATCTCCACTTTTCAGAATATTTCTCTTCAAGGCTTACTTTAGCTGCTTCTATGAAATCTTTTTGGATGCTTCCTAATATTCTCCAGCTTGAAGTCTTCATCTCTTTCCTTAAATTTCCCTAAAACATTGCTCTCAGATTTTTCCTTTGCCCTCATTGCTCCCTAGCTTATATCAAGCATTTATTAGTATAAATGGTATTTCACATAGTAGACCATAAATAAGACCTTTGAAGGCAGAGAATGTTTCAACTTTTGTTTTTGTGTTCTTAACATCTAACCTAATGTTTTACATATAATACACATTTAATATATCTTTGTTGAATCAAATAAATTTAAATTTTTAAATATTGTACTCTAATATTCCAATGGAACTGTGATATCTTTCATTTAGATATCCCTTTAATTTAGATACTCCTATAATTTAGATATGAGAGGAGTATCATGCAGATAGAAACCCATTCATGCCTGCCTATCCTCTGTAACCTTTGTCCATGTCCTCCTGTTAAGTATTGCTGGGGCCTTCCTTTTATTCTCTTAACTTTGTCCAGATACAAATGGAATATATGGCTGTCCATAGAGTACCCCTTAATTTCATAATTATGATTGGTCCATTATATTTTTTCCTTTCAAATATTTATGTTACTAAATCTTTTACACCATTTCTCCTGTATAATTCTTCTTTTATAATGTTATCCAACCACTTTATGTTCACCATGTGCTTCTGCATTTCCATTTGGGTGATCTTCAATTTAGGTTATTTGGAGTTTTGATATTTCATGACTCATATTCATACAACACCACTGGACAAAATACTGATGTTAAAATGATGGGCCTTTGTTTCAGGTAAAAGCTTGAGGCACAGAAAGTAGGACAGCATTATTACTACAATATTAAATTCAGTAGATATTCAAAAATGTTTGTAACGGAGGTTTAGTCTCATACATAATCCTCTTCGGTTCTCTGTATAGTGAAATATCCACAAGTGACAAGTTGTTTTATTGATTCACAATGAATACCAGCCTCTTCAATTTGGACTCTACTTTGGACCTCCTCTATTGCAAAGGCAAATATGAGCCTATGTCTCCCTGCTTTATGTCTTACTTGATACTAATAACTAGAGAGCCATTGAACTGAGTTATCTCTGTTGTTATAGATTACAAGAAATCAGGGTCAGCTAGATTGTGTAGTGGATAGAGCACCGGCTCTGAAGTCAGGAGGACCAGAGTTCAAATCTGCCCTCAGACAATTAGCACATACTGGCTGTGTGACCTTGGACAAGTCACACAATTGAGTTAACCCAACTGCCTTGCAACAAAAAGAAAAATCGTAGATGATTTTGACATTTGCACAAGAGATACCTTGATGGTGGAAATCCTTTAAGATGTTATTTTGTTCTATTGAATTGATTTAATCATCACAAATAGCAAAGATGTTGTACTCTCCACATTTTCTGGCCCATTGTGTGACTTTAAAGATGTGGTCTATTATGGGATAACATCTATGAATGTGCACTTGATAGAATGGTGGTGACAAGAGCATTTATATAGTGCAAGTTTTCCAAGTGCTTTCCATATGTTAACTCATTTGATCCTAGGCATTTGGATCAGTATTCATTGAAACTCTCCTCATTAACACATTAAAAATGTAATCCTTTCCGAGATTTTGTCCTCTGTTTTTGGTATCTTCCCCACTTCGATACCTTCACAATTAAATGCTCAAAACCCTAAAAATTTTGTGTATATAGACCCCTTCGTGTATAATTGGGATACTTGAATCCAATGTCAACAAAGTATAATCTCTTCTAAGTCCTATCAATGCCATCAATTAAATTAATCAAATATTTATCAAGCACCAAGAGTGTTCAAAGCATTGAGCACAGTGTAATTAATATGCTTCAGCCTATTTATTCTTTCTATGAAACTTTTCATTGAGCTTTGGGTGACCAGCACATTTAATCCACCAGAATCAGAGGTGTTTCATATCTCTCAGGTATATAGGATAGCCTCAAGAATATTGGTGTAAAAAGATGGGCTTTTGTTTTGAGGTGAAAACTTGGAGTTGCGAAAAGAACTGTGCTTGTTCCCAAAGGCAATCAAGTTAGCTCTCCTTTTCATTTCTGAGCCTAAATCATTTACAAATATGTATATATATATGTATATATATATATATATCCTTAGTGTCTTTCCAAGTTCTCTCTATATATCTAGATCTATATTTATATATGCTCCAGCTATATGGCTAGTTCATCTTATTGTATATCATAGGCTGAAAACTTCACATTCTTCATCCACTTGGTGCTTTATGTGCGAATAGTTGTTCCAAATGGGTTTGAGTAATCATGAACGTCATTGAGTGGGTTCTCTATTGTTCTAGGGCTTGATACAATGACAAATAGGAACATCAACTATGGAACCACACCACCTACAGGGAAGTCTTTCTTCACTGTGCTGGATGTTCTTGGAGATGGCAGTAATCACCTTTCACAAGCATATGTCTCCCTATCTTTTGCTTTGTTTGACATTACTCAACAGAAAATACATTCAACAAGGTTATCATTTCTTCTTACATCTTCGAAAGAATATAATGTTATCTGAACATACACATGATTAGAAATGAGCCTGCAAGGCAATATCTTTTTTAACCTAAGTGCTTTTTCTTTTAAAAAGTATTTAAAAATCAATACAGGATTTTTGATTTGTCATGAAGTCTTTGATTTTTCATTATTTTAGTCAACTTAACAAATGTAAAAATGTAAAAATCCCCAAATTCTGAGTATGATTTTTTTTTTGAGAAACAGTATGGTAACAGTCAGTCTCTGAGTTAGGAAGATCAGGATTCAGTTCCCTGCCTCTGACACATACCGACTATGGAACTCTGAGCAAAGCCTAAGAGACTCTTTAAAATTACAAGTTGCAGAGCAGTTACAGATTTGCATTGATAAAGGGAGTTTCTATACAGTCATGTCTGTAAAACATCATATCTGAAAACATCCTTCTATCATCTTTTTTAGCTTCTTTATCCCACATAATCTTGATAAAAGTTTTTACTTGCTCCAAAAAACATTTAGAAATAAATCCTAACATTTCCTTTCAGTTCTGAAATTCTGAGTGTACAAAAAAGAAAGAAAAGGTTGAAGTCGCTATTTGTTCATAAGAAAAAGAAAATGAAATATCCATTTAAGAAAGGGTTGAAGAGAAAGACCCTCAATAGTTTTTTTTTTAAGAAGAAATGATTCTGTCAGCCAGAGACAACATGCTGGTTCCCCAGATAGAATAGGACACGGTAAAAACGGAATAACTTTCTCTGTCTCTGACTGAACTTCAGTTGGTGTTACAGGCCTTGTATTGCCCTTGGGAGTAATTCTCACAGTGGACTGTTTGGCTATTAACGTCTTATTTTTTATTTCCCAATCTTTATTATCTTCGAGTTGTCTGAGGGCGGTTGAGTTTGTTTCAGGGCAGTAATCTCTGACAGCGAGCAAGGAAGATGAGATTTCACCAAGTTACAGAGTACATGGAAAGAAAAAGAAAACCACAGCTCTGACAATGTCACATTGGTAGCTATGATTTAGTGAAATGATATTCTAGAAAGTATCTGCAGTACAAGCAGGATTTACCAGACAAGTACTCATTGGCAATGAAATAACAATGACCCTAAAAGGATGGCATACTCCTCTATTATCCCTTGCCAATAATCAGCAAATGGTATCTAATTGTTTTATCTTTCACTGTCTAGAGAAGGAGACTTTTAAAGTATTCATAGCTGATACATTGATTTCTGGAAAAAGGTGACAGGTTACTTACTAGCCATGACTTTTAAAAAGGTATCCTGGGGGATTCAAAATTAATCCACATAAATCATCAGCATTTTTATATATTACCAACAAAGTTCAGCAGCAAGAGATACAAAAAGAAATTCCATTCCAAATAGCAGATGATAGGATAAAATATTTGGGAATCTATCTGCCAAGGAAAAATCAGAAACTATACTAACTAAACTACAAAACACTTTCCACACAAATAAAATCAGACCTAATCAATTGGAAAAACATTAAGTGCTCATGGGTAGGCAGAGCGAACATAATAAAAATGACAATACTACCCAAACTAATCTACTTATTTAGTGCCATACCAAACTCCCAAGAAATTATTTTACAGATCTAGAAAAATAGTAGCAAAGTTCATCTGCAAGAACAAAAGGTCAAGGATTTCAAGGGGATTAATGAAAAAAAAAAGGCAGATGAAGGTGGCCTTGCTGTACCAGATCTAAAACTATATTATAAAGCAGCGGTCATCAAAACCGTTTGGTACTGGCTAAGAAATAGAGCAGTCAATCAGTGGCACAGGATAGGTTATCAGGACAATCTAGGCAATAACCTTAACAATTTAGTGTTTGATAAACCCAAAGACCCCAGCTTTTGGGATAAGTACTCACTATTCGGCAAAAACTGCTGGGAAAATTGGAAATTAGTGTGGAAGAAATTAGGGCTTGACCCAAACCCAACACCACATACCAAGATAAGATCTAAATGAGTTCAAGATCTAGATATAAAGAGTGATTTTGTAAGCAAGTTAGAGGAACATAATATAGTTTACCTCTCAGACCTGTGGAGATGGAATAAATTTATGTCCAAAGAAGATCTGGAACTCCCAACTGAACACGAGATGGATAATTTTGATTATATTAAATTAAAAAAAGTTTCTGTACAAATAAAACTAATACAGACAAGATTAGGAGGGAAGCATCAAATTGGGAAATCATCTTTACATTTAATGGTTCTGATAAAGGCCTCATTTCTAAAATATATAGGGAACTGTCTCATATATATAAGAACTCAAGCCACTCTTCAATAGATAAGTGGTCAAGGGATATGAACAGACAATTTTCAGAGGATGAAATTAAAACCATCTCTAATCATATGAAAAGTTGCTTCAAATCACTATTGATCAGAGAAATGCAAATTAAGACAACTCTGAGGTACCACTACACCCCTGTCAGATTGGCTAAAATGACAGGAAAAGATAACGATGAATGTTGGAGGGGATGTGGGAAAACTGGGACACTGATACATTGTTGGTGGAACTGTGAACGGATCCAACCATTCTGGAGAGCAATTTGGAGCTATGCTCAAAAAGTTATCAAACTATGCATGCCCTTTGACCCAGCAGTGTTTCTACTGGGCCTATATCCCAAAGAGATCTTAGAGGAGGGAAAGGGCCCCACATGTGCAAGAATGTTTGTGGCAGTTCTTTTTGTAGTGGCTAGAAACTGGAAACTGAAGGGATGCCCATCAATTGGAAAGTGGCTGAATAAATTATGGTATATGAATGTTATGGAATATTATTGCTCTGTAAGAAACGACCAGCAGGATGATTTCAGAGAGGCCTGGAGGGACTTGCATGAACTGATGCTGTGTGAAACGAGCAGAATCAGGAGATCATTATACACAGCAACAATACTATATGATGATCAATTCTGATGGACATGGCTCTCTGCAACAAAGAATTGTCTCAAACCAGTTCCAATTGTTCACTGAAGAAAACCATATACACCCAGAGAGAGGCATATGAAGTATGGACCACAACGTAACATTTTCATGATCTCTATTGATGTTTGCTTGCTTTGTGTTGCCTTTCTCTGGTTTTCTTTTTTTTTCTTGTAGATAGGATTTTTCTTGCACAACTTGTCAACTATTATTACATTATTAACATGTAGTGGACTTCCTGCCATCTAGGGGAGGGGAGCGGACTGGGGGTAAAAGTTATAATGGAGAGCTTTGTAAAGATCAATGCTGGGGAACTACCCATACATATGTTACACAAATAAAAAGCTTTAATAATAAATAAATAAATTAATAAATAAAAGATATCCTGGGGAAAAATGGAAGGCCAGCTTAGTTAGAAATGAGATGAAACAAATAGGTATATATTTCACATTTCTTCCAATTCATTTAGTCCCACAGAGGGGTCCATGTAAAGCTCACGCAGTTCTTAATTATTTTTTGTTTCCAGAAGGTTACAGATGTGCCTGCCACTTTTTTCTGGGTCTTGCACCATACAATGGCAAAAAATACAAAGAAAGTGGTGAAATCACCTTTGCAAGTTCAGACTCAGAGGCCCAAATGGATCCTAAGCATGGAAAAATTCCACATCTGTCTGAGATTCGATCTGGCTGATTTAAAATAGCCTCATCAGGAATATTTTACATCCAGGATTATTCATGTCAGTTATACTTTCAGTCTTGTTTTGAGCATCTGAATTTAAACCTGTGAAAGCTAGTTTTCTGAATGTTTACCTTTGTTTATAGAACAAAAATCACTCTTCCCCCCTCCCCTGCCAATATGCTCAAAACAGGCTCAAAAGCCTACATTTCCTTAATTTCCTCCTTTGTAGAGTAGGGTTAATGATGTTCTCTAGATTGGATGGTATAGTGGAAATAGCACTGAATTTGAAGTTAGAGCAGTTGGCATCATGATACAGTGGAAAGAATGTTGCTTTCAGTCATTGAGCCTTGGTTCTGCTATTTACTAGCTGTGTGATCCCAGATAAGTCATTTTACTTTGTCAGCTGTAAAATGGGAAAATTGGACTAGTTAGCCTCTAATGTCCATTGTAGCTTTAAATCTATGATTCCAGGTTCTTAAGACTTGAATTTCAATTTTAGCAGGTTATTCCTCCTCTGTCAACCTCAATTTTCTCATCTGTAAGGTGAAAAAACTTGGACTCAATGAACTTTAAGGTCCCTCCCAGCTCTAAATTTATGATCTCTTCCAGCTCTAGTAGAAATGAATACTTAGCAACCTGAACAGTGACAAAGTATACTCTCTCTTAAAGAAAAAAAAAATTTAATTCACTTTGACTGGTATATGGCAAATCTTGGCCTTGTTATGATTTTAAAGAGCAAGGATAAATAATGAATCAGGTGAAAGTGAATGCCACTGGAGGCTATGGCAAAGTTTTGTTGCTGTTATAATTATTTTCATTTCACAGTGTTTGACGCTGATACCGTTCATGTTTTAATCATTGGCAACTGCCTTTAAACTGGGAGTAGTCTGGGGGATTGTTTCTACTCTAGTGTGATAGTTTATGTATCTTGAAGGAAGGAGAGTGAACAGAACAGAGCTACCCTATGATCCCAGTTAAGGAGTTCTTTAAAAAGCCAAGTTCCAGTAGCATGGACTATTTGGAGGAAAACAGTATTTTGGAGAAAACAAGAACCAGACCAATTTTAAAAGAGCACCTTTGTGACAATGACAACTTTGCATAGGATAATTATTGAATGATTCCAAGATTCAAATAAAACATACAAATAATATTCCAAACTTTTTTTTTTACAGTAACCTAAAAGAAAACAAAGTCCTATGAGGTTAGAGTTTGGTGTCCCTGACTGCTGGCTGGCTATGTGCAGGGAGTCTATCTGTGGGAACTCAGCTTCCCATTCTCCAAATTGAAGCCTGTCCACGGCCTCCCAGAATGTCAGAGCTAGAAGGGGCTTCAGAGGTCATGTAGCTCAGCTTCTGCCAGAACAAGAATCTGCTCTTTAACATCCTAGCAAGTGATTATCCAACTTCCATTCCAATACCTCATATTCAATTCAATAAGCCTTTAGTAAATGCTTTCTATGTGCAAAGCATTGTAAATGCAGAGACAAAATCGAAAAAGCCCAACAGTGCCTACCCTCAAGGAGCTAACATTCTATTGGGGGTGTCCAGTAAGATCATAAAATATGCTCAGGTAAACAAAAACAAAAGTCATATAAAAGAATTTCAAGACAGGGAGAGAATGGTCACGATTTGTTGTAGGGGAGGGAGAATCAGGAAGGGACCAGCATAGTAAGTGGAACTTGAGGTAATAATTGCAAGTGAAGGCAGCTTTAGGGGTGCACCCACTAAGTGAGAAAGTTACAAGTTGTGTTTACACCTCACTGGGGGCTTCCCCTCCAGTTGTGAAGTGATAAGGAAAGATCTCTATCCATGATCTGACTTTCCCTAGCTATGACCCAGACTAAAAATGTCAGTTCATCAAGTGCAATCTCAGGTAACCCTTTACTGTGAGGGACTAGGAAAAGAATGCATAAAAAGGGGTGGGGGAGTAGGGGATCCTACCTGCCTCTTTCTTGGAAGGGCATAGATAGTGAGTGGCAGTTTTATTCAACTTGGGCTTACTTGGATCTGGGACTCCCCTTCCCCTTTGCCGGCAGGAAACAGTCAAGTGTTCATAATTCCAAGAGACAGAAAAGGAAACGGGGGGGGGGCGGGGGAAGGAGGAAAAGAGGGCTTAAAGAACCGGCAGTTCCCATCATCTTAAAGCAAGATATGAACAACCTACAAGAGCTGGGAGAGCCATTTCAATTTTATTCTGAGAGAATTTATCTTGAAGCAGTCCAAGATTTCATTTCTAACAGTTTATCTGAATACACTGCATATTAATCAAATAATATCTTTCAAATACGACCTCTTCGAGACTACTGACATTTCCCCATACCGTTGTATTCAGGTCTCCACCTACCCACACCCAAGAGAACTGCCCACGGTTATTTCAATTAGCTATTTCCAAAGCTCCAGAGAGATGGGCCCTTAAATTGTCTGCTCCTTACTGCCCAGGTCTTGGCAGATACCCTCAATCCTTGTATTGTGCCTTTTATTTGCAGGTCTGGGTTTTCTCTATAGTCTACTGAATCTTCTTAACATTTATGGTAAAGTACAAACAATCCCAGGATTCTGATAATAGCTCGAGATGTATAGAGTGAGTCAGAAGAAATGCCACATTGTTTTGGTATCCGTTGTTACTTCCCAATTGCATTATGCAATATAATGCAAATTTTGAGTTCCTAATTAGCAGAGTCTGTTTTGTTCGAGTAGAGCACAGTAGAGGGAATTTTTCCACGGTGCAGCTGTTACCTATGGCGGAGAAGACTCTCACCTCATGGAGATGAGCTGCACAAATACTCATAGTGTTAGGGGAAGAAGCCCTTGGTGTTTCCTTTAAGCAGGGCTGTTTCTGAATGGATCTCCCTAACATACAGCAAATGTTACCATTTCTGCCCCCTCAATTTCTTCCCTAGATTGTTTTTAAGAGGGCAGGAGAAAGGGGGGTGTCTCCAGGAAGTCTTCTTTTCCTTTTTTTTTTTTTTCATTTTTACAAGGTGTAACACTTAACCGTGTTTGTAAAAATTGTAGCTATATCTGCACAAGGCAGTAGAGGAATTCAAATTCAGGAATGAGATGTATGCATTTGGGGAAAGCCGTAGGGCTGCACCGAATGACAGAGAAGTCCCTTGCACAAGGAAAGATGCCGCATTAGCTCCTTAGGAAGGGAGCTCTCACAAAGTGTTTGCCCATCAGGGTTGCATGTGGAGAAACAGGCCCTTTAAACAACCAGTGGTTCTGGTTAATGTTCAGGCAGCAGATTTCAGCCAGCATCCAAAGTCTGGTCGCAAAATCATTGCCTCTTTCAGCGTTAGGGGTTTCATATGTTTAAACAGAAATCATTGCTGGCTACTGGATAGATCCCATTCGGCTGCTCCTGCCACTTAGGAATGCTGCTGGTAGACTGGGCAGAAGGTTGGATTAAACAGAGACACACACACACAGACAGAGAGAGACAGACAGACAGAGAGACAGAGACAAAGACAGAGAGACTGAGACAGAGAAAACCAGTTTTATTTGTGCCTGTGCACTCCCCCCTTATATTATATTTAATATTTAATAATATAATATATATTATATTATTGTATGGGGAGGCCCTTACATATAATACCGTCTTACAAGGAGCTCTGCATAGAGTAGGCCTCAATAAATATTTGTTGCATGGGGAGGGAGGGAATGGAGGGTGCTGTTCACTTATACCTCACAAAAAGGGGCAGCTGATTTTGTTTGCAAAGAGCCTATATCAGCAGGGGCTCGGTAGAATAGAAGAGAGACTTGTGTCAAGGTTTATTTTTGCAGCCCACAGAGATCCCCAAGTCAATTTGGGTTTTAACCCTCCTATCCCACCAAGCCTTTTTCCCTGTTTATTTTTGTTTTTGAATTTAATTATTATTATTATATTTTGGCCATAACTAGTGACTGGCAGAAAAATTCACTTGTTTGAATTTGACTCTTTTTATCTGACCCTTCCTACCCCCTAGTGGACTCGCTACCAAAATGAAATGGGGAGAGGGAAGAGGCCTAGATAATTCCCATGGTGGGCAGCTCAACCCCGGGATAACCAGGAGCTCAGCGCTCCTGCTTTTTCCGTATCGATCATGACAATGAACTACTGTGGAGCGAGAGGCCACTTTCCCGGCCATCCCTCCCCGGCTGGCGGCTTACTGTCCCTCCCCCCCAGCCCTCCCAGCCTGGGAGCAGGGTCCTCTCCCCCTGGTCGGTCGTGGGCGCACAGCCCCTCCTGGCCACCGCCAAACCCTGGAGGAGTGGAATGCACACAATGCTTCTCTTATAGGGCTAGAGCCCTGGATCTGGGCATGCTCAGTCGCCCCGGCAGGTTTGTGGTCGCAAGTGCGGCATGTCCCCCGTCCCACACCTCCGCCGGCTCCCCGGCCCTTTCCCGGGCCCAAGCCCCCAGCTGCCCCCGGCTTAAGCCTCGTGTCATCCTAGCCGGAAGCTGCCCTCTGCTCTGCTCTGCGGGTGGGGGTAGGGGTCAGTGAGCCTCGTGCCCCCTCCCCCCCCCACACACACTTTGGAGTCTCGCTCCAGGCTCCAGCCCCGGGCCCGGACACACAGGTAGGCTGGGTGAGTGTGAAGCCTCTGGGATTCTGGAAACTCAGCCCCTACCTAAGGACCGCTCGCTCTGCAGAAGTGCCGCTGCTTCTCCTTGCGCTTCGGGGTGATCGAGCTGCCAAGGAAGGACGGAAGGAGGGGAGGAAGGAAGGAAGGAAGGGAGGGAGGAAGGAAGGAGAAAGGTACAGTAACTGGATTCCAAAGTGCTGGTGTTGTTGGTCGTGCCTTCACCCCCCCCCCCTGCATCCTAGCCTCGTAGTTCTTAATTCCGTGGCTGTGGCAGTGGCTGTGTGACACCTCACCCCCTCCATTCCCCCCACCCCCTACTCCCCCCCAAGGGGTCCTTCCCCAGCTGTGAGTGTCTGTCTGCTGTCTCCCTGGAATGTTCCCAGAGACATCTTGGCTTGCTGATCAATCGACTGATTGATTGATTGTGAGTGCACGCTCGCATGTGTGTATATGTGTGCGTGCATGTATGCCGGCGCGCTCCCGCTAAGATGGACGGGGGTGGGAGCAAAGAATGGGGGGAGGAGCGGGGACCTTCGCTCTCTAGGGGGTCCCTGGAGGCGAGGTGGGGGGTACTGCCTGTTGGGGGAAAGTGTGCAGTGCGGGAGGACAGAAAAAAGAAAGTAGGCTGTGTGTGTGTGTGTGTGTGTGTGTGTGTGTGTGTATGTGTGTATGTGTGTCTGTGTCTGTGTGCGTGTGCACGCGCCTGGGACTGGGGCACCATGGCCGAGGTAGGGGACCAGCAATATGCTTGGGAGGAGGCAGTGCTGTGGAGGGGTTATATGTGTGTATGTGCTTCTGTGCTTGTGTGTGTGCTTGTGCGTGTGTGTGTGTGTGCTCGCGCGTGCATGCGCGCGAGGAGGGGAGAGAGGAGGAAAGACTTCTGTGAGTGTATATAAAGGTGCACCCTGGCTGTCAGAGGAATCGGCGTGTGTGTCCGTCCGTCTGTCCGCGCCCAAGTGCGCGCGGCTGTGAGTGTGTGTATGTTCCCATCTGTGAGTCCCTCTCTCTGGGTAGATGTGCGCGCGTGTGTGCGCACGCCAGGAGTGAGAGTGTGCGGAGGAGCCGAAGTCCAGATCACGTAGAGACAGACAATCGCAAAAACTGCAGAGCAGATAGGAAGGCAAGCCGGGAGGGAGGGAGGCAGGGAGGGAAGAAGAAAAGGAGGGAGGGAGAAAGGGAAGGAGGGAGGGAGGAGGAGGGGTGGAGGGAGGGAGGCAGGCAGGCAGGAGCAGCCGGGCAGGCTTAGATGTGTCCGGATCAGGAGAGGAGAGTGAGCAGAACAGAGGGGAGGGGACCGCAGGCGAGCAGCCCAACCAAAGCAGTGAAGCTAAGCAGACTAGGAGAGGAGAGCGGAGGGGAGAGGAGAGGTAGGTGCCCGGCCAGTGGGAAGCAGGCTGGCCGCTCTATCCCCCACCCCGGCCTGCCCTCCCATCCAGGCACACTGGGGAGGCGGTGAGGTGGTTGGGGGTGGGGGAACATTCCGACTTTGCTAGGTGCCCTCAGAGCGCAGGGCGTGCAATCGCTGCCTCCTTAGCGCCTTGGCTTGGGTACGGGGGAATCCTCTCCGGCGGTGGGTGTTAGTGGCAACCCTGGGCTCGGGCACCCAAAGGGGACCTAGTCGCCCCCTGGCTCAGGCGCTCGCTGGCCGCCAGCTGGTCCTCCTAGGTGCTCTCTCTATCTCTCTCTCTCTCTCTCTCTGTGCCTTTGACCCTTCGCCACCACTTCGTCGGGCCAGGGCTCGGCACTTGCCTGGGACCTTAAGGAGATGCTGCAGCTAGCTCGATCTGGTGGGTAAGCAGGGGGCTCCCCAACAGAGGAGCTGAAGCTGGGGTGGACACGGGAAAAGAGGGACTTTGAAAGGTCGGGGTTCTGGCTGGGTCTGGGGGGACCTTCGGATCACAGGCAGGATGGAGATGCCCGAATACCGCTCCCCTTCTGTCCCCGTTCATTCTAGGCTAGCACGGGCTGAGAGTTGGGGGTGGGTGGGTGGTGGAGAGCAGGGTACTTTCGAGGGGGGAGGGGAGGGGAAGAAAGGGGGATTGCGGAGAGACTCCAGCCTCCGAAGTCTGGCATCCACAACCCTGCCCGCTCCCCCCCCCATCTCTCCATGCCTTTAAAGAGGCGTCTGGGAAACTCCAGCTGCTCCCCGGTGGGTTGGGATAGGACTTGCCCCTGTGCCAGTGGCTCAGCCTGGGCTGCTGAAAGGGGACACCCAGGGAAGTGGCCCGGCCCTGGGCATGGGGTTGCGGCAATGCGGTACTCGCTGTGGCTGCCATCGGCCACCTCGGGATTGCTCTCGGAGCTCCAAGCGGCAGCATCTCTATTCCTTTTGCCTCTCCCTAGCAGGCAAGCGGCTGCTTCGTTTGCCATCTTCCCACTAGCCCCGTGCCTGTTCTGCTCCCCCGCACCCCCTCCCCTTTCCCTCCCCCACCCTCTCCGGGCAGGAGATGCGATCATACGCTCCTAGAGTGGGTGAATGATTTTTGCAAAGACTTCCTATGTGTATGCTTGCCGGTCCCTGGGAGCTCATGAGGGGCATCTGGCTGACAAAGCACCCCGCAGGACAGTTGGGAAGGCTGGAGAGGTGCCTAGTAGCATCCCAAGAGTGCTTTAAGTAGTGCCTGCTTTTTCTATCTTTTGCTAAATGTTTGTTTAGCTCCTAAGGTTCTTTGACTTTGACCTTTTACCCTTTCCCCTGTTTTCATTCTCTTCCATCCCCTCTGCCCTCTTTCTAGTTTCTCTTAATCCCTCGCTCCTTTTTCTGGCTCCTCGTCATTCTCTTCTCCTTGGAACTCCCTCTTTTCCTATTCTCTTCCATTCCAGCTGGCTCTTGTTTCCTCCTTTTCGAAGGGAGCTGCCTTTTTTTTTAACTTCCTCCTAGCTCTTCCCTGCCCCCCACTTTTTGTTACCCACGGTAGCAATGCAGAGGGGGAAGGGAGCCCCTTTTTCAATCGAGGCTCTCTTGGTGTTGCTTTTTTGTTTGTTTCTGGTTAAGATTTAGGTTTATACCTGAGGAAGAAAAGTGTCTAGAAATGGCTGAACTGGACGTGGGTAGCCCAGGATCCGTGGTCATGTCAAAGCAAATGGTCCGGGAAAAATCTTGATTTGACAAAGAGAGTTGTTTTGAGATTTTGGTGATGTAATTCTTATGAATTGTGACTTCTTTTTGCACTACCAGTCATGTCATCACACCAACTAGGGTCAATGTATATCTTCACAGCATCCAATTAGCATTCTGGCAGCATAGTTCTGTGTTTCTCTTTGGCCCACCTTAAAACTACAGATCTCTGTAGGTCATGCATAATGGCTTGTCTACTTTTATAGATGTGCTATGTTATTATTATAGACGTTCCTCATGGGCAAAATAAACAAAGGAGTGTCTATGGGATGTGTCTTTCACTGCAAAATTTTCCTCTTGTGCATTCCTAGGTAATTTATAGATTTTCATTATGGTATGAAGGTACCCAGTTTGAAATAGCAGCTTTCTAGCTATTTACCATGAAAAGAAATGACATGGCTAAAGCTGCATAAAGAAAAAGAAAATACATGCTTTATGTGTTTGTGGAAATCTGTCTTGCAGAAATTTGTATATATGTTCTGGAATATGTGAAGAGTTGGAGCAAATGGGCTAATTTGCTAAGCATAAACTCTATCAACAAATGTTATTCTATTTGCTTAGAGATCAGGGGTAAGAAGGGTGTGTGGGGGAAGGGGGAACAGCTGGGAACTGATTAATTTAAGACAAGAATCTGCTGTGACTACAGAGTATATCTAGCTCCCCAGCTAGAGCCACATAGGAATGTCGCTGTGTGAACTCCCTCTCCCAGGCAGTGGTAGACAGTGGTAAAAGGAGGCTGGAGCAGGAGTTTGGACTAAGTAGCAGCCAACATATGGACTGAAGCTAAAAAGGAAAAGGAAAAGAGACATGAAGTAAACTAAGGCAACGGTCTCTCTAAATGCCAAGATAGATCAGCTATTCAGCTCTGTGCTCAAATAGAAAAATTCCTTTCTGTGGATTCCCTCAAGACAAGTTTTGTTGTCATTGGTTGTTGCTAGTGTGTGTGTGTGTGTGTGTGTGTGTGTGTGTGTGTGTGTGTGTGATGACTGTCCAGTAGCTAGAGATATTATCCAGATAACAAATCTTTCCCCTTCTATCACCCAGATGATTTTTTTCTCTTCCTATAACAACATCTGCCTTCTCTTAGACTGAAAAGCATGGAAGTCAACTAGTCACCAGAATTCAGCCCAGCCATAGACTTAAGCTAAACCAAATTGGTGTGGTTGAAAGACTGTGGCACTTGGAAGGAAAATCCGAGTGACCTTGGAAAACTCACTTTCTCCCTCTAAAATGTAGTTTCCTGGCTGTAGAAAGGAAGAAAATATTGACTACCCTATGTCCATGACAAGGATACAGTGAGGCTTAAAGGAGATGAGGGATATAAAAGGAATTTGCATACTTTGAACTGATGTACAAATGGAAAGATCTTGTTGCTGCTGCTTGCATCTTTACCCTATGTCCCTTCTGCTTCTGTCTAACTCCCTGGGCTCCACGCTAATCTAGCCCTCTTATTTTGTTCTTCAGTCAGACCTCATGCTCTTCTGCCTTTTGATCTACCTTTCTAATTATGCTAACACCTAGAGAACTGAAATTCACACACCGGAACTCTGGACTTGAGCACTCAAAGACTAGGGACTTTTACTGGGGTCGGTGCTAAGGAAGACTCTAGCACAAGCTAGGTAGAAAAATATTTATGGAATGGCCAAGCTTTTGCCATAATTAGGAATTTTTTGCTGTCTTTGCCCCACACAATTGTGTGCATTCCCTACAAATCACTAGAACTGAAGTCAAAGACGTATGGTGTTTGGATTGGGTTTTCTGCATGGGATTGTTGTTGTGTTTTAGGATATATTGAATTTTGGTGATTTAAATATATTCTTTAAATATGTGTGTGTATGTCTGTATATGCATACATAGATATATGTAGAGAGACATGTATGTATACACATATATGTGTGTATATATATATATATATATGTAAATACATCTTTCTCTCCAAATATAGATACATCCATACACACACACATACATACATACACACATACACACACACACACACACACAAAGACATATATTGCCTAATAATTCACTAGGGTTTAGTTTCTGCCCAGATAAATTTTCAGGAGAATGACCATTGAAAAAAATGTTTTCTTTTTTTTTTTTTTAGATTCTTTATCTTTATTCAGAAGCATAAAGTTGTTTGCTGAATGCAAGAAGATGTTACTTTGGCTCTTTCTGGTTTTGTCTACCCCCATTTCTGCTTCAACAAATGCAGAGTCTGACCCCTCAGTGGAAATTTGCAATGTGTGCTCCTGTGTGTCGGTGGAGAATGTGCTCTATGTCAACTGTGAAAAGGTTTCTGTCTTCAGACCAAATCAATTGAAACCACCCTGGTCAAATTTTTACCACCTCAATTTTCAAAATAATTTGTTAATTGTCCTCTATCCCAATACATTTCTAAATTTTTCACATGCAGTTTCTCTGCAGCTGGGGAATAATAAATTGCAGAACATTGAGGGAGGGGCCTTCCTGGGGCTTAGTGCATTAAAACAGTTGCACTTGAATAACAATGAATTAAAGGTTCTCCGAGCTGACACTTTCCTTGGCATAGAGAACTTGGAGTATCTCCAGGCCGACTACAATTTAATCAAGTATATTGAACGGGGAGCCTTCAATAAACTCCATAAACTGAAAGTGCTCATTCTGAATGACAATCTGATTTCGTTCCTTCCCGATAATATTTTCCGATTCGCATCTTTGACCCATCTGGATATCCGTGGGAATCGAATACAGAAGCTGCCCTACATTGGTGTGCTGGAACACATTGGCCGTGTCGTTGAATTACAGCTCGAAGATAACCCTTGGAATTGCAGTTGTGATTTGCTGCCTTTGAAAGCATGGCTGGAGAACATGCCGTATAACATCTACATAGGAGAAGCTATCTGTGAAACACCCAGTGACTTGTATGGGAGGCTTCTGAAGGAAACCAACAAACAAGAATTATGTTCCATGGGAACTGGGAGTGATTTTGACGTGCGGATCCTACCACCCTCTCAGCTGGAAAATGGCTATACCACACCCAATGGCCATACAACCCAAACGTCATTACAAAGATTAGTGACAAAGCCCCCTAAAACAACCAATCCTTCAAAAATCTCTAGCATTGTTGCAGGCAAAGCACTCTCAAATCGTAATCTGAGTCAAATCGTATCTTATCAAACTAGGGTACCACCACTGGCACCTTGCCCAATCCCTTGTTTTTGCAAAACTCATCCTTCTGATTTAGGCTTAAGTGTCAATTGCCAAGAAAAAAATATACAGTCGATGGCAGAGTTGATGCCTAAACCTTTAAATGCCAAGAAGCTGCACGTCAATGGCAATCAGATTAAAGATGTGGACACCTCAGATTTCACTGAGTTTGAAGGTCTGGATCTACTCCACTTAGGCAGCAATCAGATTACAGCAATCAAAGGAGAGGTGTTCCGGAATCTCACCAATCTCCGCAGACTCTATCTCAATGGCAATCAGCTAGAACGGCTATACCCTGAAATGTTTGCAGGTCTGTACAATCTGCAGTATCTCTATTTGGAATACAATTGGATCATCGAAATCTTAGCTGGTACCTTTGACTCGATGCCCAATTTGCAGTTATTGTATCTGAACAATAACCTGTTAAAGAGCCTGCCGGTTTACATTTTTGCAGGTGCTCCTCTTGCTAGGCTCAACCTGAGGAACAACAAATTTATGTACCTGCCTGTGAGTGGGGTGCTCGATCAGCTTCAGTCCCTTACACAGATAGACCTTGAGGGCAATCCATGGGACTGCACTTGTGACTTAGTGGCCCTAAAGCTGTGGCTGGAGAAACTGAAAGATGACATTGTGATGAAAGAATTGAAATGTGAAACACCTGTACAGTTTGCCAGCATTGAACTAAAGTCCCTCAAAAATGAAATCCTGTGTCCGAAGCTGCTCAACAGACCTTCCTCTCCCTTCACTAGTCCCATACCTGCCATTACCCTCACAACACCAATGGGACCCATCCGAAGTCCTCCTGGAGGCCCAGTCCCTCTGTCCATTTTAATCTTGAGTATTCTGGTGGTCTTGATTTTAACTGTGTTTGTTGCTTTCTGCCTCCTAGTCTTTGTGCTCAGGCGCAACAAAAAGCCGATCGTGAAACACGAAGGCCTCGGAAACCCAGAGTGCAGCTCTATGCAACTGCAACTGAGGAAACACGAACACAAGACCAACAAGAAGGATGGGCTTGCAGCAGAAGCCTTCATCCCACAGACCATTGAGCAGATGAGCAAGAGCCACACATGTGGCTTGAAAGAGTCTGAAGCAGGCTTCATGTTCTCTGAGCCACCAGGACAGAAAGTCATCCTGAGAAATGTTCCTGAAAAGGACAAAGATCTTGTCCATGTGGATACCAGGAAAAGACTGAGCACAATCGATGAGTTGGATGAATTATTCCCTGGCCGCGATTCAAATGTGTTCATTCAGAATTTTCTGGAGAGCAAAAAGGAGTACAACAGCATTGGGGTCAGTGGCTTTGAGATCCGCTATCCAGAAAAGCAGCAAGACAAGAAAAATAAGAAATCACTAATAGGAGGTAATCATAGTAAAATTGTTGTAGAGCAGAGAAAGAGTGAATATTTTGAACTAAAAGCAAAACTTCAGAGTTCTCCTGACTACCTACAAGTCCTTGAAGAGCAAACAGCTTTGAACAAAATATAGGTCATGCAGTCTTATTTCCTACAGTGGACATTTATTTAATGATGAAAGTGCCTTTTGTTGACTTCTAACTTCCAAATTCTATATTATCAATAGGCATAGAGGCAGGTGTTTCCAAGGGTGTCAGATTAGCTGTAGTCACATATGCATTGTCAAATAGAGAAGGATTTTGACCTTTAATGGATTTCACTCCATAAAACTTATACTGTGGAATCCTGTGGGGATACTGCAAACTCTATTGCCAAAGGGATGCTTTATATACATATTACAATGAATTTAACCACAAGGGGCAAGTTGGTTTTGTACCCCCTTCCCCACTGCAAAACCTTCACCTCCTTGTGATTTGTTAAAGCAAACACAAGCAAACTGGTAGCAGTATTTGTACCTCAGCTGGGTCCTTCATCTTGCACGTGGATTAAATTGGTGGTGGAACTGGAGTAAACCTTTGATTTGTGGCATTGTAACAACTCTGTTTAAAGATTCTCTGAAAAGTTTTTTAAAAGCATGCAAAGAGAGAACATTCGGTAGTATTTGTAAATTGGTAACCTTTATGGCCTGCATCTTGAAACTACTGGATTTACTGATGTTAAATTGTGCAAACATTTGTTTAAAATATACCATGCATTACATACCAATGAAAATAAATTTGAACACATTAAGCATACCTGTCTATACGTAAAATTTAAAAGAGAAAAAAAATCAATGTGATTTATACAGCATTTGTGGTGACCTGAAGAAATAATTGATGTTAATGCAGAATTAAATACAACTCAAAATTCAAACTATGACTAGAGTTTGTCCTCAGTTATGTGAAATAGCTACAATCCTCTAAGGTTGGCCAAAATTAGCCAAATGCTTACCATGTGAGCGCACCAGAAACTATTTTTGTAATATAATTCATATTTATGAAATACCTTGTACACTAAATAGCAAAATATATACTCCTTAATATGTATTTAACATGCCTGACTTGTTTTCCTGATCACAGTACATCTATCATTTAATAGAATTTTAAACAGAGAAAATATACCAACCCGGAAAGCAAGAGATGAAATGTATAGAACTATTCTGGATAATGTGATCAAGTATAATTTAAAACAAACAAAAAAAGGTGTTCTGTGCTATTCTCGTGAAATTAGCATATTATCTTCAGATTTGTTACCAATTGTGCATTTTAAAATAGATTCATTAGTTTTATAGTATCATGTCTCTCGGACAGTTGGTATTTGCCATCAGTTGTCTTGCTTTTCAGGGTTCTACAGCTTAATCTAAATAGTTTTCACTACAAATATTTACAAAAAAAGTAAAGAGTAAGGTAAATAAATAACTTAATCTTAATATGCACCAGTATACTGTTCCTTCAATCTCTGACCAAGGTCAGATAATTAAGTGGAACAATGAACATGGTAATCTTGGCTGGTAGAGGCCTCATTGTAAAATGAATTTATTGGTCTCAATTCAGTTCACAGTATTTTATAGTCCTATGACTCCCCAAATGACACCATTGTGGTTGTTTTGGCAGATAAGGTGGGAGTCAAACGGATCAAGATACTCAAACACCCATTCATCGAAGGTGTTTGCAAGATACAGAGACTCTCTCCCTCTTGGCAAAGTACCAATGGGAAAGCCATTCTGCTTTGATCTGCCTCCATAATGTTGCCCTCGGCCACCTTCTGTAATCAATACACTGATCAATCCAGTGACAAGGAAAGTAAACAGATTTTCTTCATGCTTTTCAAGTGGAAATTCTGAGATGACACTGTGGCAGAAGTTCTAACAACAATCTTGGTGATAAACTCTTCATTTCCAGGGCCTTCTGCATTTGCTCTGGGAGGATGTTTGGCATACAACCTAGATTTAATTATATATATATATATATATGTATGCATATATATATATATATGTTTGTGTGTGTGTGTATATATATATATATATATAATTGGTTTTAAACATATTTAAAAGGAGAGTGAAAAGAATTCTCTCCTCAGTTTTCACATCTCCTTGCTGGTGGTGCTCCTAGAACTTTAAGATTTGTGGTTTCTTTGACACAAAATTTGTGTGAGAAATTTATACACATTTACAAAAAGCCTGAAACAGCTATTGAATTTCGAGGTTGAAAATTGGCATTACGTTACATGTGTGACAGACGGTGTTCAACTAAAATGCCATCTGAAATTCTATGATGTCATTACCAAATATGTATGCATCCATGAAGTCAAGGCTTCCTAAATGCATAGAGATCTTACAAGACAAAAACAAACAAAAACTCTGAAGTGTTTTACTTGATCCTTTGATCAATGAAGTAAGGATTGTGAAATCTGAAGTGGACGCTTCAATGATGAGCACTAATAGTTTAGTTTCATCAGCTATTTGGGGGTGCTAGGCCATTGGGATGATGCCTTTTATCCAGTGCGGGCAGGCTAAAAGGTTGCCAGAAGATCGGCAATGAGAAGACTTCCTGCCACAATCTGAAGACTCTGTAACTAGCTGGCATATTGTCTGTATCTTGGTCTCTTGAGAGAGATTGAAAAAACAAAAACAAAATGTTCAATGAAAAAAAGAGGAAATTCCAGAAGCATGGTTATTTGGAGGTAATGACTATAACTGAATGGTGGTTAGAAGACAAGTAGTTAAGGCTGAGATGCTATCCTTAACCAAATTCATTGTGCCTACATTATATAGTGTATACTATTTTGCACAGGTCCGTCCACAGTTCTTTTGGAAAATTTTACAGTATTGTATTTAGGTGTAAGTTTTGGGTTGAGTGCAAAAGCTGTCAAGTTACTATATCTCCATATTTTGTCGGTATAAATACAATCTTGATGTTAATTTAATCCTTGGAGAGGTAGTACATATATTTTGGTTCAACATTTCTAGTAGACCTTGCATTCAAATGGAGAGAACCCAAGAACCACAGCTTGTCAGCATGGCTTTCTTGGTTCTGTACACATTTGAATGGATTCTTTTAGAACTGTTGCAAGGGAAATGAGCTGGTATAAACAGTAATGGAAGGGTTACAAAAATATATTGTGTCCATGTATTCTCAAGTCTTAAATTATTTTTTTATGAAAATTAATAAAGATTAATCATTTCTTTGAAAGAGTACATCTTTGTGTAATTTCATCAGAAAACAGCTATTCAAGTACAGTGGTTCAAGTACAGTGTAAGCTGATGTGTAGTCAAAATTTAGCTTTTTTGATGAATATTAAACAGAATAAAAATCTTAATCAGAAAATCATTTAAATCCAGTTTTATTAGATTTGTTTCTTTGTTTCCTTTTCTTTTTCTTTTTTTTTTAAAGCCATAAGGATGCATACATTATAAAGGGCATGGCCTCATGACTAATGTTAACAGATATTTCAGATATCACATCACATCTAGAAATTTATGGTGGTGATATTATTAATCTATCTTATCTTTTGCATGATTTGTACATTGATATTGTATGAAATGAGCACAGTGAGGTTTTTTTTTGTCATTATTGTTGTTGCATCCAAAGAGCTGGGGGAGGAAATATAATAAGAATGTATTTATATCACTATTTTGAAATAAAGTAAAGAAACAAATTGTATTGTTTTTACCCTGCTTTGATCATTAATATTTTTAGATTAGTTTATAGTATAAAATACAGTTAATGCTATTTGGTCACTGAAAAGAAAATGTTTTAATGACCTCTGTTTGCTTTCAGCAACATCAAGGTATTAGACAGAATTTACTAAATGCCATTTTGTATGGGAAATTAATAAAATTGTTTGGAACACTCATTTTTTAAAGCTAGAGTTTATTAAATATATTTATCCTTCTACTCATTATCAGAAGAAATCAAGCAATAGTGAAAAAAATTGCTATTTCTCTGAGGTTTGAGGATAAAGGTATGTTGTTTAGGATATTGTATTTATTCAGTTTTATTCTCAAAACCTGTGTTAAGAAATGTTTTGTTTTCAACCATATTTTCAATTTGCATTCTCTCCAACCAGCAGCCCCCTTGGAGAATTGTCAGATGGGGTTAGGAACAATTGGTTTGCATCTGGCATCATTACTGATTGGCGAATACTGTTACATGACATAAAAAATACAGTCAGATACTGTATCATAGAATTTAGCTGAGTTTATAACAAGCCACCAGCTTGATTCTTTATAGTCCAATTACCCATCCATGACAATGTGCTTTCTATACAATTTGGTTTCAAAAAGATTATCCAAATAACCAGTTCATCAGTTCACTGTGGTTGTAATGTAGGAAAAAAAAAAGATGAACTGATTGAATCTTGTTTGATCAGTGTCGTTTGAAACTAAAAATGAATGTGAACCATCTGTATTAATCAATAAATGTTAACTGAATATATTTATGTACAGGACATTACCTGATAGAAAATAGAAATGAAAAAAAACGATATATTACTGTGGGATCTGATCTACACAACCACCGTAAAGGAAAAGGTCATCCAATTATCTAACAGCATAGACAGTCAATCTGGGTAGGCTGGGACATGTCGCAGTTTAATTTTGTGTTGCTTTTGTTTTCAAAGCAACAAGCAGCTCATTCAGAGGCTTGTAGGCTTTCCCTGCTCTTCTTGGCTTTCCTTAAGGAGCAATTGCTGAGGTACTGGGTCTTTGTTTCCCAACCATCCAGTTAGTTGGTATTGGGGAGTGGGGAAGGGAATACAGTCCTATTTTTCAGAAAGGATTCAATTCACTGTGGTCAGACCATAATTTTTTGGCTTGCTTTACCTGGATAACTGCCCCACCTTCCATTTCAGATTGGCTGTGTAGAACAGAATTAAGTAGTTACTCTATGGCTAGGTCTATATTTGTGAAATGAAGTGGAGAATTGTTGCAAGTGTGCACATAAGTCCTCAAAATGTCCTTTCCTACATTATACAGACATTCTTTAAAAAATAAATCTTTAATTATTTGAGTAATGTTTTAGTTCTCCACTCTGCAATACTAGTGTAGACCTAGCCTTCATACAAAACACACAATAGGTTATGTAGAGTGTCTAGAAGGATTGTTTTAACTGTATAGACTTGTACTTTATCTAAGTTTCAATGTCATTTCTTTTTGAGTGTTAACTATGCTTGTGTGCACAATATGTTTGAACTACATTGGAAAATGTTGATTTAACAAAAACAACCTGTGGGGTTTTTTTTTGGTGTGTGTGTGTGTGTGTGTGTGTGTGTGTGTGTGTCTGTATGTTGTATGTTTGTGTGTGTGCATGCACTTGCATGTGTGTGCATGTGCCTGATACCAAATAACAGTTGATTTCCCTTTTTGAGGAGGGAAATAATTTTTATTGGTGACTCTGGTGTCAGGACAAAAAAAGAAGTGGAACATTGAAACAAATTATTTGAAAACATTTGTCCTTCTCCCACCCCTTCTGCTGGCCTTTCCCTTTCCTCTCCCTACTCCCTCCCATATCAAAACAAAACAAAACAAACAAAACAACCATTACTGAGAAACATTTCTGAAGGCCAAATTCTAGTTTGTCTACACAGCCCCAATTCACCAGATAATTTCTCAACATTCCATGGTAGCTTCCCTTTTTAGAAAATAATTAAATTATTCAAATACAATACAGTTAGCATTTTTATAATCCTAATCCATATCATAAATGTAAAATTGCCTTGTTTAATTATATAGACATTGAAATGGTCCTTGCATTACACATCATACGCACGCACACACACACACACACACACACACACACACACACATATATATAATAAATACACTGATCATGTTACTTTTGATATCAATTAGCTCTGAGAAAGGTTCATTGCAACATATGGAATTACATTTTTTCCTTCTATCTGTGAGACCACACCTACTTTCCAAGCTTATTTCTCCCCATATTAGCCTTCCACCCAGGCTGAGGCCTAACAGCCTAGGGGGAGCTTACTGTTTAGGTGCCACTTATGACACCTGTTGGAAAATGCATTTCTGAGGCTTTGTTCTTTTTTAGAATTGCTATCCCTGTTTACAGGCACACAGTATGTGAGTTGGAACTCAGTGGAATATTTCTAGAATAACCATTCAATACTCTTAATGCTGTTTATACCAATAAAATAATTCTTAAAGGTCACACTGACAGACATTTTAGTGTGTTTATAAGTTAATTATTTACACCTTTGAATTTAGAAGTTGAGACCAACAGAAGTTCAAGCAGGTTTTGGTTCAAGAAAGCTAGGACCATACCTGCCCAGACAAGATGATTTGGGGTGCTAAAGTAGTCTTCAAGATAAAAGAATGATGATTATTTTTGCCTCAGTTTCCAACAAAAGTGGGTACTTCAGCCTGAATTTTATTTGCCTGCCTCAGTAGTGCCATTTCCTTTTCTAATTTAAGTTAGGCTGTTAAGTTACAGGCAATACAAATGAGGTCCTGTGTGCCTCTTGGGCCTTCCTTGATTTCAGTCATGTTTTTCTCTAAGGTTATTGTTTTGTTCCTTCTCACATATATCCTAGTACACCATCAGTTTCCTAATAGGATCAATGAGATAATATATGTAAATTGACTTGTACACTTTAACAGCTTATTTAAATGCCAGATATCATCATCACCATTGTTGGTGTTGTCAGTATGTAAGAGTACTGGCCAATAAGTCAAAATGGTGGGTTCTACTCCCAACTCTGCTGCTCATCTGTATGATCTTGGGCAAGTCACTTGTCATATACAGCCTCTCTCTCTCTCTCTTCTGTGGGGGAATTGAATCAGAAAAGTGCCGTCCAAGCTTTTTCAATAACAGGCATGTGATTAGAAATCCAGATGTATGCAGATCACATGAAGTTGTCACATTCACAATTACAAATTGGTCCCATTAATCGGCCAGCTAGCAGTAGTCCATTAAGCAAAGTTAGTGATGGACAGGTGCATGCTAGCGAACTAGGCAACTGATCTCCATCCATTACACTACTTGGGATCTGGAAGGCTTCATCTGTCCTGGAAACTACATTTTAGGCACCTAGGAACTAAATTATCTCTCTGAAATTCTACTAGTTCTGACAAGCTCCAATTCAGTGTTGAGAAGCTTGCAAAATTTAGTGTTTAATGCAATCCCTGGGCAACCAGAGAGTGTGGGTTGTAATAGACTTTATTCAGGGGAGGCTTATGAGGACATCTCGATCTCAGTTGAAGCGCCCCAAAGTGAGAACTTGTATTAAGTCACAGCGTGGAAGATTTCCATTTTTTTTAAAGTGGTTAGTCGGCTACATTTATTGGGTTCCTACTGTGTGCAGAGTAATGTGTGAGTGTAAGATCAGGGAAGTAGATGACTAAAGAGCCTTAAGAGAAAATGTCTACTTGTCAGATGAAACAATTGCTGGATTGGGATCATGGCCAAATCTTCTATTTTTCTTAAACCGAGATGAAATTAGGGCTGTATCCACACAAAGGAACCAGTCTGGCTGTTTTGGCAGAAGCCCTTAGTCAGTGGCTGAGGAATTAACTGCTTGATGGGTGGAATTATTCAAAAAGGCCTGCATCCTCTGGGTCTGGATAGAACCTTAGTCTTGAATAGGTAAGTATTGCTATTTTCTGGGGGGTGGAAAGATGACACTTGGGCCATCATATACATTTCATTTTGATGGGGAACTGCAAAGAATTTGCAATGAATATTATAATTCTAAACCATGAGATAATAGGTTCCCAGACTATTGTTTTTGTTGTTGTTGGCTCTTGTTAATTTTCAGAAGTTTCATATCAATGAAAATCACCAAGGATATATTGGAGAGGCCAATTCATGTGAAGAACCCCAGGAAACCAATGTACTTTGCCACAGATTCCCTTGTTCCATAGCAGGATGACTCAGGCTTGCCAAGTCCTCACTGCTGGAAATTCTTCTCTTCTGCTGTTTATAAACAGCAGATACAACCTATGGCACCAGGTAGCTTATGGATATTTTTCAGTCTGTTGCAGAAAGAAAAACAAAGTCAGAAAGCACAGGCCAACTTAGTCAGTTCTACTCTCTAGAAATACCTAGTCCAGTTCTGTGTATGTTTCCATATACAGACTCCTATATATACATAACCTCATTTGATCTTCATAGGAACTCTCTGACTTAGGAATGCTCCCATTTTCCAGATGAGCCAAATGAGACTTAAAGAGGTTAAGTCACTCCAGGTTATACAACTAGTGAATAGTAGAGCCAGGTTCTTTTGGCTCCAAAATCTAGTTAGTTCACTCTCCATTACTCCCATGTTGCACCTCTATCTTTGCCTATATGAATATTTATTAGTCAATAGAGAACCTTATCCTTTGCCCTCCTACAAAGTGTGGATCCAGTTCTGGAAAGATCATTTGGAAACTCTTGGCTATTTATATAGTGAAGGCATCTGTTTATACCCACCCAATTCCTTCTATAACTTCTAGGCAACCAATGGCAATGGAAAATGCAACATGGGAAGGAAGTGCCAAAGGAAGCCATGCCTACCCAGAAATAGGACAAGACGGTAGTGAAATCGTTAGAAACAACATCAAGGTTGGGGAGCTATTTCTTATGGTACTTAAGATTTCCTTTACATAGAAAGCCAAGTTTCAGCATGTGTAACTTTACCAGAGGAAATGGGCTTTTAGCTTTGGATTCATTGCAATAACTAAAGAAATGTATGCTTGTTGACAGATGGTGAGCTTTGCCATGTGTTGCCATAAACCCTGTTGTTATTCTTCTAGCTGCACAATCCTTTCTGAGAAGGGCTCCCCTTGTATCAAATATTCATTGGCTCCCATTTGGCATAAACCCGAAACTACTGAAATGCTGTTGTAGAAATTCTCAAAAATGGAAATTCAAAAGGCTGCCTTTCTAATGTAGAACTAGAAAGATTCACTGTGCATTGGATCAAGTCATCAGGTTTCACAGAAATACCAGTGCAGCCTCTCAAAGGACAAAAGCCTTTCAAACAACAGAAAGGATTGAAGTATTGAACTTCCCTTTCTCTTATCGTAAGCTTGGATGTCAGTATTTGCAGGGAAGTTGAAGTCCCCACTCATATAGCAATCTATTTTCTCTACATCACGTGGGCTCAGGCTCATTGGGTTTACTGTAGCTTCAAATATGGAAGCACTATCGTAGTTGGTGAATCCCAGATACACACACACACACACACACACACACACACACACACACACAGCTGTTCACTTAGATACCAATAGAAATTGACACATATGGGGACAAGCCTTCAGTTTCTAATATGCTACTCAAAATGTAGCTAAATCCATCTGTATGCAAAGATACAGGTCTCTTTCTAAAGATGATATGAGCAGGGACGACCTAAAAATATTCTCTTGGATGTCTCTCTTCAAATAGCTGAAAGACTATCATGGCAGAAGGAGACATTCTCTGAGGCTCAAGGGGGCACAATGTGTTTACTAAAAATAGGGAGCCATATTTGGGGTCTATATAAAGTAGAACTTTCAAATAATAGTACGTGCTATCTCATGTGAGTAGTGAGCTTCCTGTCATTCAAAATATTTAGTCAGAGGCAAGATTTACTTCCAGGAATATTGTAGAGAGTTTTCCTGCTATAGAAGAGAGGATGGTTTAGATGACCTTGAAGGCCTTTGCAACTTCAAGAAGCTATAATTAATTTCAACTAGAACTTTTACAAAAAAATAAAAGATATTTTTTTTCTCCTGAATCTTGGTCACTTGATATGTGATAGTTCAATTATATATAGATTCCATCTGTGTGACACCACAGTATCGTTTCAGTAACAAATCAGTCTAGCCCAGTTGCTAGGCACATGAAACACAATCAGATGGAATATCACTTTCTTCAGTTCTTAATATTTTCTTTTGACTATCTGCCTCTCCTAAAAAGATTCTTTGATGTGTGAACAACTCTATAAAGGGGGAAAAATCTACTTTGTATACTGCACTGAAGATGGCAGTCTAGTAACAATTTCATAACAGAAATGATAAGACACTCCGGCATTTGTTGTGGGGATCAAGGATTGAAAATGTGGAGTTATTTTGTGAGCCTGGCAAATGTAATCTAAAGGTTAGTTTCTTGCAATACCCTTCTACTGTAATTTAAACTGAGACTCTAGTTCCACAATTTCCCTTCATTTAAAGGAGAATCTAATATAGCACAGAGGCTCTGGTTGCAGGCTATGACCCACCAGACTATTTCTGAACAGTCATCACCAAAAAACCATTTACTAATTATGGACAGAAATTTCTCTCTCTAATTTTGAACTGAATTTGGCTCTGTGTAATCAAATGATTTTCTTCAGTAGAGGGAGAGATAGAGAGAAAGAGAGAGAGAGAGAGAAAGAGAGAGAGAGAGAGAGAGAGAGAGAGAGAGAGAGAGAGAGAGAGAAAGGAGGGAGAGAGGGAGAAAAAGAGAGAGGGAGAGGGAGAAGGGAGGAAGGGAGAGAGAAAACAAATAAACTTTGCTTTGAGAAATAGCCAGAAAAACAGTATGTACAAGGGATGCATCCAGAAAGATTTAGTCTACATTCACAGGATGTTTTGAAGGTACCGATGATTATATTTCAAGTTCTAATTCACAAGTTTGGACTCTTTAAAATACATTTTCATACTGAATTGTCAAATAGATAAATAACCTCATAATAAAGACTTCCCTCTCTATCTGGAGGCAGACTTGAGGGAAAGACTTGACAAGTCTGATTGGGTACAGTTTGTTAAAATGGTTCCACCAAAACCCCCAAAATATGGTACCCAGATTTAGATGTTTTGTCTTCAATGTCTTGCCACTCACAATCTCTCTCCATATCATCAAGGCCACAGCAGCCCAAGGTGAGCCCCCAAGGTGCCTGGCCCAAAAGAGCAGTGTCCTATATTCACAGATTATTCTTCCTTTTCCTCCCTACCAATACTTCCACTCCCCTCATTTTATTAACATGACAGAATTAATGATTCTCCCAGTTCAGAGAATGAGGTAGCATTGTCATGACTAACCCCTCTACTTGTGTCCATGATCACATTCATTTCTGTATCCTCCATGACTTTGTACCATCATCCCCTCTCTCACAAATCCGTAATCTCTCCCTCTACTGTCCCCTTCCCCTTGGCTCCAGAAGGCACACTAACACTTAAAAAAACCTCTCCTTTGAAACTGTCTATGATAGCCTCTCCCCTTATCTTTGCTGACAAACTTTGAGAAAGAGGACTCTAAAATTATCTTCACTCCTCCTCAATATACCCATTCCTAAACCCACAGAATCAGGTCACTGAATTAGGAGGTACCTGATTAAGTTCATCTATTTCAATTTGCTTATTATACACATGAGTAAACCAACGCCCAGAAAACCAAAGTGATTCCCTCAAAGCTACATGGGACCCAAGTAGTACTTTTCAGCATAGGGACTCAGTTCTTTTGACTCCAAGTCCTTTGACCTTTGCACCATACCATGCTGTCTTCATCCCTTATAATATGGTCTCTAAATCTAAATTAATCTATTGAATTTGCTTCCTCTAAGGTTGCTAATCATCTTCTTATCATTTGAACCAATGGCCTCCCCCCCCCATCTTCCCTTTCCTTGATTTGTCTACAGTATTTTACTAGTCATATTATATGCCTTTAGGCAGGTCGTTTAACAACTCTAGGACTAGTTTCCCTCATTTGAAACATAACGATATTGGTTTAAATACATTTTTGCATTGGCATTCTGTAAGGTGGTCTGTATGGGATGCTACACTTGTTCTTACTGGTGATCTCATTTATATTCATAGCTTCAATGATCACCTCTGAGGGAAAAAAAAAAAACTCCCAAATCAGAATTTCTATTCGTGTGCTTGTTAGTCATCTTTACTTGGATTTTCCTCTTGCATTTCAAACTCAGTACCTGAAACTAGGCTCATCATCTTCCCTTCCATCCAATACCTGTCCCAAGAAATTGCCCTTTTCTTCTATTTATGATAGGAGTACCATCTTCCCAGGGACCTAGGCTGGAAATCTCCTGAGTTATTCTAGTTCTTCCATTCTTATGAACCCAACAAAAGTGATATTAATGGTTCTGTGCCATCATAGAGGGGTATAGCTAGTGAAGTGTCGTGGAAAGCTACCCTTAGCCTTGTGCTATTTAAGACTTTTTTCAACAGACTGGATTAAGATAAAGATAGATGGAAGGTATAGTCAAGGTGACACAGCTAAACAGGATAATTGACATATGGATGGCAGAGTCAGATTCTAAAGAGTTCATCAGACTAGAATTATGGACCAAGTTTAATAAAGATTGGATCAAATGTTAATGTTATGAATACGTGATGAGGAGGTGTAGTTCGTCACATGGCAGTTGGCATGAAAAAAAATTTTGGAGTTATGGTGATATGTAAGTAAACTCAAAGAGTCAATAGTGTGATATTACAAGTAAGAAAATTAATGGGGACTTAGTCTACTGTTTCACTAAGTGGTGAAACAGTGTCCTGAATAAGGAGGTAATAGTCTCACTATATTCTTTCATGGTGAGATCACAACTAAGTGGCACTGCAGTGGATAGGGTGCTGGGCTTAGAATCAGGAAGACTCATTTTCCTGGATTCAAATCTGACCTCAGACATTAGCCTGGGCAAGTGACTTGCCCAGTTATCCTCACCTGTAAAATAAACTAAGAAGAAAATGGCAAACCATTTGTAGTATATTTGCCAAGAATGCCCCAAATGTGGGCCCCTAAAAATGACTGAATAACAACAACACATTTTAGTAAGGACATTTATAAACTAGAGAGAATCCAGAAGTGGGAAGCGAAGACAATGAAGGGCTTTGAACTCCTGTCATATGTGTTCACAACAAAAGAGGATTAGTTGAAAGAGCCAAGGATTTTTCCTCTAAAGAAGAGAAGACTCAGAGAAAGCAGATACAGTTGCTACCTTTAAGTATTTGAAAGGCTGTCATAAGGAAGAAGAAACAGAGTTGCTCTACTTTGTCCTAGTGGATATAACAGAGACAATAGTGGAAATTACCAATGGAATGTTCTTTGACTTGATATAAGGGAAGATCTGTCCACCAGTTAGAATTATCCAAAAGTAGGATGGACTGTGTGGGAGATAGTGGCCCCCGACCTCACTGGCAGTCAGCAAGGAAAAGCTGGATGATCATTCCTCAGTTATAATATAGAATATAATTCTTGTCTAGCCATGTGCTGGACTGAAGGGCCTCTGTATTCTTTTCCAACTCAGATATTTTGAATCTGCAGGAAAAGTGGGTTGAATTCAATACCCAATATCTTCATGATATATTCATAAATACAGAAATATTCACATTTGTATAAAGGATATATGTAGTCCATATTGCCCAATGACTCATCTCTAATAGCAGATAATAAGGTATTGTTTCCAGTCATAAAGAAGATGCTCATAAAAGACCAGAACTGAAGAAAAATTTGATCTACAAACACAGAACACAAGAGAAACATAAAAAGGTAACAAGAAAAAATAACTCTTGAGAACTATATTTATGTTATAGATACTTATAGAATGAGGGTTGATTTTATGAATTGATTATTACATTATGATTATGATATGATTACTGTGATTTTATGATTATTATCATATGATTACTGTGATTTTATGATTATTATATGTTTATTATGATTTTATGAATCTTATGATATGATAAACTGAAAAAGAAATTAGAGGTAGAAAAGGGATAACACTGGAAGAAGAGGAAAAGGAGGTAAAATAAGGGAAATTACATCACATGTAGAGGCAAAGAAAACCTATAATGATTGAGGGGAGAAAAGGGAGGGGAATGAGAATTGGGTTAATCTCCATCTCATCAGATTTGGCTCAGAGGGAATAATAGACGTACTTATAAGGAAACTGGAGGGAAAGGGGGGGGGGAAAGGGGGTGGGTGGGGCTCTAAAGGGGAAGGATTGTTTGAGGGAAGTGGTTTTCAAAAGCAAAATAGTAGGGAGGAGGGAAAGGGGATAAGAAAGAGAAAAGCATAAGCTAGGGTAAATAAGATGACAGGAAATACAGAATTAGTTATTTTAACTGTGAATGTGAATGGAATGAACTCTCCCTTAAAGCAGAAGCAGATAGCAGAGTGGATTAAAAACCAGAATCCAACAATATGTTGTATACAAGAAACACATCTAAAACATAGAGATACATATAGGGTGAAGGTAAAAGGCTGGAGCAGAATCTATTATGCTTCAGGTGAACAAAAAAAAAGCAGGGGTAGCAATCCTGATCTCAGACCAAGTAAAAGCAAAGATAGACTTAATTAAAAGAGACAAAGAAGGAAATTATATCTTCCTAAAGGGTACCATAGATGATGAAGCAATATCAATATATGCACCAAGTGGTATAGCATGGAAATTCCTAGAGGAAAAGTTCAGAGAGATGCAAGAAGAAATAGACAGCAAAACTATAATAGTGGGGGATCTCAACCTCCCTCTCTCAGAACTTGATAAATCAAACCACAAAATAAATAAGAAAGAAGTTAAGGAGGTAAACAAAATGTTAGAAAAGTTAGGTATGATAGATCTTTGGAGGAAATTAAATGGAGACAGAAAGGAGTTTACTTTTTTCTCAGCAGTCCATGGAACTTATACAAAAATTGACCATGTGCTAGGACACAAAAACCTCAAAATCAAATGCAGGAAGGCAGAAATAATAAATGCATTTTTTTTTCAGATCATGACGGAATAAAAATCACATGCAATATAAGGCCAGGAGAAAATAGACCAAAAACCAATTGGAAACTAAATAATTTTATCCTAAAGAATGAATGGGTGAAACAGCAAATTAGAGACACAATTACTAATTTCATTCAAGAGAATGACAATAATGAGACCACATACCAAAATTTGTGGGATACAGCCAAAGCAGTAATAAGGGGAAATTTTATATCTCTAGATGCTTATTTGCATAAAATAGAAAAAAAGAAAATCAATGAATTGGGCTTGCAACTAAAAAAGCTAGAGAAAGAACAAATTAAAACCCCCCAATCAAATACCAAACTTGAAATCCTAAAAATAAAAGGAGAGATTAGTAAAATTGAAAGTAAAAAAACTATTGAATTAATAAATAAAACTAAAAGTTGGTTCTATGAAAAAACCAACAAAATAGATAAACCTCTAGTTAATTTAATTAGAAAAAGGAAAGAGGAAAATCAAATTGTTAGTCTCAAAAATGAAAAGGGAGAACTTTCCACCAATGAAGAGGAAATTAGAGCAATAATCAGGAGGTACTTTGCCCAACTGTATGCCAATAAATTTGATAACCTAAGTGAAATGGAGGAATATCTACAAAAATATAGATTGCCCAGATTAACAGAAGAGGAAATAAATTACTTAAATAGTCCCATTTCAGAAAAAGAAATAGAACAAGTCATTAATCAACTCCCTAAGAAAAAATCCCCAGGACCAGATGGATTTACATGTGAATTCTACCAAACATTTAAAGAACAGTTAACTCCAATATTATATAAACTATTCGAAAAAATAGGGAATGAAGGACTCCTACCAAACTCTTTTTATGATACAGACATGGTACTGATACCTAAACCAGGTAAAACAAAAACAGAGAAAGACAATTATAGACCAATCTCCTTAATGAATATTGATGCAAAAATCTTAAATAAAATATTAGCAAAGAGATTACAGAAAATCATTCCTAGAATAATACACCATGACCAAGTAGGATTTATACCAGGAATGCAGGGATGGTTCAATATTAGGAAAACTATTAACATAATTGACTATATTAATAACCAAACTAACAAAAACCATATGATAATCTCAATAGATGCAGAAAAAGCATTTGATAAAATTCAACATCCATTCCTATTAAAAACATTAGAGAGTATAGGAATTAATGGACTTTTTCTTAAAATAGTCGGTAGCATCTATTTAAAACCATCAGCTCGCATGATATGTAATGGTGATAAACTGGAACCATTCCCAATAAGATCAGGGGTGAAACAAGGTTGTCCACTATCACCGTTACTGTACAATATTGTATTAGAAATGCTAGCCTTGGCAATAAGACAAGAAAAAGAGATTAAAGGAATTAGAGTAGGTCATGAGGAAACCAAATTATCACTGTTTGCAGATGATATGATGGTCTACTTAGAGAACCCTAGAGAATCAACTAAAAAACTATTAGAATTAATCCACAACTTTAGCAAAGTTGCAGGATACAAAATAAATCCACATAAATCATCAGCATTTTTATACATCACCAACAAAATGCAACAGCAAGAGATACAAAGAGAAATTCCATTCAAAATAACTATCGATAGTATAAAATATTTGGGAATATATCTGCCAAGGGAAAGTCAGGATCTATATGAGCAAAACTACGAAACACTCTCCACACAAATAAAGTCAGATCTAAACAATTGGAAAAACATCAAGTGCTCTTGGATAGGTCGAGCGAATATAATAAAGATGGCAATACTACCTAAACTAATCTATCTATTTAGTGCTATCCCAATCAAACTCCCAAGAGATTATTTAACTGAACTAGAAAAAATAACGACAAAATTCATCTGGAAAAACAAAAGGTCAAGAATTTCAAGGGAATTAATGAAAAAAAATGCAAATGAGGGTGGCCTAGCTGCACCAGATCTAAAACTATATTATAAAGCAGTGGTCACCAAAACCATTTGGTACTGGATAAGAAATAGAGTAGTGGATCAGTGGAATAGGTTAGGTTCACAGAACAAAATACTCAATGACAATTGTAATCTAGTGTTCGATAAACCCTAAGACCCCAGTTTTTGGGATAAAAACTCACTATTTGACAAAAACTGCTGGGATAATTGGAAACTAGTCTGGAAGAAATTAGGCATTGACCCACACCTAACACCATATACCAAGATAAGGTCAAAATGGATTCATGATCTAGGCATAAAGAATGATATTATAAACAAATTAGAACAATGTAGGATGGTTTACCTCTCAGACCTGTGGAGGGGGAAGGAATTTGTGACCAAAGAAGAACTAGAGGTCATCATTAATCACAAAATAGATAAGTTTGATTATATCAAGTTGAAAAGTTTTTGTACAAACAAAATGAATGCAGATAAGATTAGAAGGGTAGCAGTAAACTGGGAAAATATTTTTACATCCAAAGGTTCTGATAAAGGCCTCATTTCTAAAATATATAGAGAATTGACTCAAATATATAAGAATTCAAGCCATTCTCCAATAGACAAATGGTCAAAAGATATGAACAGACAATTTTCAGACGAAGAAATCGAAACTATTTCCGGTCACATGAAAAGGTGCTCCAAGTTACTATTGATCAGAGAAATGCAAATCAAGACAACTCTGAGATACCACTACACACCTGTCAGATTGGCTAAAATGACAGGAAATGATAATGATAGCTGTTGGAGGGGATGTGGGAAAACTGGGACACTGATACATTGTTGGTGGAACTGTGAACGGATCCAACCATTCTGGAGAGCAATTTGGAGCTATGCTCAAAGAGTTATCAAACAGTGCATACCCTTTGACCCAGCAGTGTTTCTACTGGGCCTATATCCCAAAGAGATTTTTAAGGAGGGAAAGGGACCCACATGTGCAAAAATGTTTGTGGCAGCCCTTTTTGTAGTGGCAAGAAACTGGAAATTGAAAAGATGCCCATCAATTGGAGAATGGCTGAATAAATTATGGTATATGAATGTTATGGAATATTATTGTTCTGTAAGAAATGACCAACAGGAGGATTTCAGAGAGGATTGGAGAGACTTGCATGAACTGATGCTGAGTGAAATCAGCAGAACCAGGAGAACATTATAAACAGCAACAGGAATATATGATGATCAATTTTGATGGACATGGTTCTCTTCAACAATAATGTGATTCAAACCAGTTGTGCTGAGATGAAGGTAGTCATATACATCCAGAGAGAGGCCTGTGGGAACTGAGAGTGAACCACAACACAGCATTTTAACGCTTTCTGTGAATATTTCCATGCATTCTGTTTTCCTTCTTAGGTTGTTTTTTTTCTTCTTCTCTTTCTAGATCTGATGTTTCTTGTGCAGTAAGATAACTGTATAGATATGTATACATGTATTGTACTTGTCATATAATTTATCCTATCTAGCATGTATTAGAATACCTGTCATCTAGGGGTGGGGGGAGGGGGGAGGGAAAGGAAAAGCTTGGGAAAAAAAAGTTTTTTTGCAAAGGTCAAAAAAAAAAAAGAAGATGCTCATGAAGTTTCTGGGTGCTTTCCCCCTCATAGGCAACTACCTACACAACTTATATAAGAGGCTGCCCAAACTCAGAGGTTCTGAACAAAGCTGACATCAACACCCATGGTGAATCTTTAGTGAGAGATCAAATTAGACTTTGAGAACTAATTCCCCTTGGACAAAATTCAAAAACAATATTGGAGCTCATGATACCAGGGGAACAAGCCAGTAAGACTGGCGTCTGAGTCTGTACTCTAAGCTAAGGGGAGAAGGAAAGGAATTAAAACAGCAGACAAGTAGTCAGATACTCAGAATCAGACCAGGAATGAAGTCAGCATTAGGTCCAAGATACAAGTTGAAGTTGAGGATTCATAAGAAAGAGGACAGAGCTTCAAGGTGAGCATTCTGAGTCAGGACCAAGTTTTGTGTAATGCCCACAGAAATTTCATCAGTACTATATCTTTGTGGGGAGCAAGACCTATGAACTTCTGTCCTGAGAAGAAGGAAGCAGAATCATAAATTTATAGCTGGAAGAGATCTTAGAAACCAGGTAATCAAACTCCAGATTACCAACCCATCTATCAGCCGAGTCTTCCTAGCTATCGTCCAGGTGTGCAAACTTTATGGAGCTGTGAGCCTACAACTGTCTCTGCAGGTTCTGGGCCTCTTCCCTTCTTAGCAACCATAGCTCCTGAAGATCTCCCCCAAAAGGTCTCATCACCCAAGTCCTTGGCATTATTAAATGGTTCAACTTCAGAACCTGATATGATTTTATAAACAGAAATGGCACTAAGATACATTACCATCTACTTTGCCATTACACCATAAAGAACAGTAGGCCTTCCTATCTGATTTCTAGTTGTAAGTTTTTCTACATGTTGTTTCCCTCATTGTAAAGTGAGGTCTTTGGAAAAATGGACTAACTTATTTTTTTCTGTCTCCCTAGCACTTAGCACAGTGTTTTGCACAGAGGTACTTGATAAATGTTCTTTGATTCATTTTATAGAAAAGGAAACTGAGGCCCCAAGAAAATGTGCCTTAACTAAGGGTACCCAGGTGGAAGGGTTGGAAATTTTTTTGGAGATCGGGTCTCCCCATTTTCCCCTACCTACAATTAGAATGGCTGCACATAGGGTTGATTTCACTGCTGATAAGCAAGGAAGTTTGGATACGATCCATCCTTACAAAACCTAGTCCAACCTCCCCACTCAGGAAACTAAGCACAGACCACTGACCCAGCTTTGGCACCCCTGCATCTTAGAACTCCTGAGCTCACTAGACCTGCCAGCTTTATCCTCCACAGGTATTAGAACTCATAGGCATGTGCCACAATGGCCAATCCAGAGTTGAGATTTGAACCTCAACTCTCTAACTCCAAATTGAGCATTTTTACCACCATGTAAAGAATTTAGACCTGCTTCTAGACCTCAGGTTGAGGAATGCCAGGGAAAGAATGAGTCCAAGCAGCTAGAGTCTGGGAGTTAGAAACCCAGCCTCCTCAAGCCGACATGCACTGAGTTTTGCTATCTAGTAGTTCCTGCTACAGCATGACAACCCACATGTATTTCTAGCTTTCCAGTGCTCTTCTGGCTCTGCTATTCAAATCAAACTGACTTTCAGATCTCACTCGGTGCACATATGCTCAGATGTAATATAGGTCAATGCTTTGTGAAATACAAGATATCATGTCACCCAAAAACATTGGCAAAATATGCTATGGCATTTGTACAAAAGGCACAGTAGAAATACTTTTTTGGTGATTTGCCTAGGTACTTGACAACTCATACTCTAGTATGGATCTCTCTTCTAGAGGTTGCCTTTTAATGCCTCCAAAATAGCTAAGATCATCATACATGGAGACAATAGGGTACAACAAGAGAAAAACAATTCTGAGTTGACCAACATGCCCATTGCCTAAAACCTGAAGACTGACTAACATACAACAAGAGAAAGGCATTAAGAGAGGAAAACTTTTCTATTTCCAGGCAGTCACTGCCAAAGATTAGCTCAAAAGAATTAGAAATGATTCAAGGTTGCCTTTGTGATAGTAGATGCCAGACTCTCTCAAGAATAATACATGGATTTTGATCTAGCAGTGTCTTTACTAGGCCTGTATCCCAAAGAGATTTAAAAAAAGGGAAAAGGACCTACACATGTAAAAATGTTTGTGGCAGCCCTTTTTGTAGCGGCAAGAAACTGGAATATGAGTGGATGCCCATTAGTTGGAGAAAGGCTGAATAAGGCATGGTATACGAAAGTTATGAAATATTATTTTTCTATAAGATATGATCAGCAGGGGGATTTCAGAGAGGCCTGGACAGACTTACATGAACTGATGCTAAGTGAAATGAGCAGAATCAGGAGACCATTGTACCACTGTACATGACAACAAGATTATGTGATGATCAATTCTGATGGGCATGGCTCTTTTCAACAATGAAGTGATTCAGGCCAGTTCCAGTGATCTTGTGATGAAGAGAGCCATCTGCATCCAGAGAGAGAACTTCAGGGACTATATGTGAATCACAACATAGTTTTTTCACCTTTTTTTGGTCTTGTTTGCTTGCTTTTTGTTTTCATTCTGATTTTTTTTTCTTTTTATCTGATTTTTCTTGTGTAGCATGATAATTGTAAAAATATGTATAGAAGAAGTACACATGTTTAATATATATTGGATTACTTGCCATCTAGGAGAGAGGGTGGGGGAAAGGGAGGGAAAAATTGGAACATAAGGCTTTGCAAGGGTGAACATTGAAATCTATCTTTGCATATATTTTAAAAATAAAAAGCAATTATTAAAAAAAAGAATACTGCACAGAGGAAGCAGATAGGATGAAAGAGATGCCATGGCACATTCTCAGAGGCATCCGTTGCCAGACCTTTATACACTCCTCCATGTTCAGTACACCTTTGTATTGACTTCTTGTTTTCTTTCTGAATGCTCCTAATTAGGAGCACTAATAGTTTCACTAGCAGCTTCATATACTTACTTTTTCTTTAGCATCTATCAGTCCAGGGCTTATATTTCACAGTTCCTTTTCTTTGCTTACTTCTGTTTAGCTGATCTAGATGGAGTTGGGGATATCATTGAATAGTTTATCATGGGAAGAGGAACAGTGTGGGCAATGACCAAGAGAGAAGTAGTTATGGCAGAGAGCTTAACCAATAGGCTGATGTAAATAGTCCAGGCTTGAAGTGGCAAGGATCTGTACCAGAATTAGTGAAGTCAGAGAGAAGGGGGTATATCACGAGATTATTATGAAGGAATTCCTGTTGTGTGTGACAGACATATGACTAAGAAACCATCTAGGTTTTGAACCTGAGTGATTTGGGGGATGGCAGTACCCTCATCGGTAATGAAGAAGTTGCGGGGGGAGGCTTTGACTAGAAAGAGAATGGATTTAAGTTTTGTACATATTGAGTTTAAGTTATTTATGGGACATTCAGTTTGAGATGTTTAATAGATTTTTAGTGATGCCAGACTGGAGGTCAGGAAAAAGTTTAGGACTGGATAAGTAGATCTGTGAAACATCAGAATGCCATCAATTATCAGATGATAACTGAATACATGGAAGATGATAATATCTTGAAGTGCAATACTATTTGAGGGGGAAAAGAGAAGACAGCTCAGCAAAGTTCCCTGTCAGAAATCAATTGGTAATGATCGTGACCTGTATGAAGATCCAGCAAAGGAAACTGAGCAGGAGTGGGCAGAAGAATAGAGGAAAAACCAGGAGAGAGCAGTGTCATAAAAACTTAAGAGGGAAGAAATTATCAAGGAAGACTGGGACATCAACAGCGTCAAGAGTATGAGAGGGGGCTAGGTGGCAGAGCAGCTAAAACTGTAGGCCTGGAATCAGGAAAATCTGAGTTCAAATCTGGCCTCAGACACTTATTAGCAGTGAGATCCTGGTTAAGTCTGTACTCAAGTGTAAAATGGAAATGATTATAATAAATAAAGGTAAGGGTACTTACTTTCCAGGGTTTTTATCAAGATCAAATGAGATAATATAGGTAAAGTGCTTTAATAGAGTACCTGACATATAATAAGTACCAGATGAATGCCAATTATTATCCCATTTGGGGGATTACTGTATAAATTATTTTCTTGGCTCTGCTCACTTTTGCATTAGTTCATACAACTGTTCCCAAAGTTTTTTGAATTGATCATATTCATTCTTTCTTATGATACAATACTCCTCCATTATATTCTTAGATCAGACCGTGTTCATCCCTTCCCCAATCACTGAGTGCCCACCATGTTTCCAGGTCTTTGTTATGCCCAAAGTGATGCTACAAGAATTTTTGGTACCTATGAAGCTTTTTCCTGTGCCTTTCCTCTCCTTGGCTAAGGGACTTGCCAGCTCAGTCCAACTACTTCCTAAAGAAGGAGGCAGGAAAGAGAAGAGGAAGGTATGGGTGAAATGGAGCAGAAGACATGAGGAGGGTTCCAGGATTCCACAGTAGTTTGGCAGTCACTAAAGATAAGGGTTCAGAGTCACATCTAGAGTGACTAGAATCAAAACAAGGCCCAACCAATCCTGTCTTTCCAGAATGATGCCTTCCTTCATTCAAAGCCTCTCTTATGTGGCCAAGGGCTGTAGTATATTCTAGGGCGATGGTGTCAGACTCAAATACAAATGGCAGCCACTGAGCCACACATAAGGATCCATGTGAGCCACATATTGACTTAGTTCTAAAATGTGATATTTGCTTTTATTAATTTTAGTAAAATAGTTGCCAATTACATTTTAATGTGGTTTGATCTGTGCTCAGGAATACTGTAGGCTACAAATGACAGGCTGCATATTTGACACCTCTCCAGGAGTGGAATTTTCTCATCCTTGTCTCACCCTACACACACAGGAAACCTAGGATCATACACTCTAAGAACCCCACATATACCAACTTCTCAGTGGCAAAGTATATTGATTGCAGTGTCATTGAAGTTCATTTTATGAAAAAGAAACCTCTTATCTAACAAAACATATGGAAATGTTTATTTTATGTGCTTGTTGTTAAATTCTGAATTTTATTTTAAAAAGGAAGAAAACACAACACAGTTTGCCATGAGCTCCCTATTAGCTCCAATTATATAGATATGTGTATACATGTATAACCATGCAATAGAAAATCCTATGGATGTATATATGAGTTACATGTGCATGTATTCACATATCTATATTTAGGTTGTGCCCTGTTACTTCTGACCTCTCAAAATGGAGAGGGGGATGAGGGGTATCATACTTTGCCTACAATTTTCTCCAATTCCTAGTGGTTCTACAAGATGGCAACCACTGTTTTTTTTCAAGTTGGCAAAGGCCCAACTCAAGAGTCTTCCAATTGTTTGTAAAGTACTTAACAGAGTGTCCAGCACATATTAGGTGCTTAATAAATGCTTGTCCCCTTCCCCCTTCCCTTCGCTTTGTTCCAAGCCATCTAAAATTCTCAGTCACCTTCTTGCATGGGTTGCTACTGCCCCCCTCCCTGGTTACCTTTCTTCTATATTCTTTAGTCTCTACCTGTTACCTATTGCCATTCACAAATAAGAGAGGGCAAGAGACCAATACTCTGGCATTTGTTCCAGTAAATCAGTAAGTAAAGAGAAGGCCTAAAAATGCTTCTTTAGGAGGAGGGAGTCTCATTGACTTCGAGACAGAATGGATCTTGGAGACCATTAAGTCCAACCTTCTTATTTTACAGAGAAAGAGAACCAGAAAGGGGGATGTCACATGGTTAGTAAGTGGCCTCAGACCCAGATCTCCTGATTCTGAATGCTGTGCTGCTTTCACAGTAGCACATATTACCCAGTTATGAGTCTTAGCTTGCCTGAGCCCCAGGATCTTGTTACGGCTTAAGAATTTAGGTGGGTTTTCCTGGAGGAAAGAAAACAAAGCTATTACCCTTTCCTATCTAATTGGATTTGATCTGTATCTATTCAAAAAGGTTTGCTAAGCAAATTAATAATGGGAACAAGGGAAATAGTAATCATAAGTGAAGAACTACAGCTGAAGCATCTGCAGAGCCATCTCTACAGTATTTGTTCAAGTGCATAAGCATTCTTTAGGCTAGCCAGCCCTGTACTCCATTCCCTACCCATAAGCTAGTGGGTGCATTCATTTGGAGGTTAAAAAAACCAATTGCAATACTCCAGAAATGGTCTGTTGTTCCACCTTGTTATTCATTCAAATTGCCCTCTCCCACTACTGAGGGGTGACTTTACTTGAATCTAAGAGAGTAAAGTGAGAATAGAGGCAAAAGTAGGACCAGGGAGGAAAGGGAGGAGGGAGAAATGGGGAGGGAAGGGAGAGACAGAGAGACAGAACAAGAGGAATCAAAGAAGGAACAAGAAGAAAACTCAGCAAAAAGAAAGATGAACAGGAAAAAGGGGAAGCCCACAACCGACAAGAACAAGAGAAGGAATTAGAGAGAGAAGGAAGTATGAGCAGTTGATGAGGCAGAGGCGCAGATGTATTTGAGAATGGGCAAGGAAGAGAAGTAGCATAGAGCAGCTCTCAGTGTGGAAGGTTAGAGAAGGAAAAAAGAGAAAAAACAGGAAAACTAGAGAAAAATAGTGGGAAGAAGTGGCTGGGAACCAGGGCCCTGAAAAACAACATTATGACTCTGTGAATCAAATACAAATATTGAAAGGGACCAGGAAAGTCTTTTATACTTATGTTTCTTTTTATTTATTTATGTATTTTTATTAAAGCTTTTTATTTGTATAACATGTATATGGGTAGTTTCCCAACATTGATCTTTACAAAGCTTTCCATTACAAATTTTACCCCCAGTTCCCTCCCCTCCCCTAGATGGCAGGAAGTCCACTACATGTTAATAATGTTGAAATGCTTGAGAAGTTATGCAAGAAAAATTCTATCTACAAGAAAAAAAAGAATCAGAGAAAGGCAACACAATGCAAGCAAATGTCAATAGAGATCAAGAAAATGTTACGTTGTGGTCCATATTTCATATCCCTCTCTCTGGGTGTATATGGTTTTCTTCAGTGAACAATTGGAACTGGTTTGAAACAATTCTTTGTTGCAGATAGCCATGTCTGTCAGAATTGATCATCATGTAATACTGTTGTTGCTGTGTATGATGATCTCCTGGTTCGGCTCGTTTCACTCAGCATCAGTTCATGCAAGTCCCTCCAGGGCTCTCTGAAATCATCCTGCTGGTCGTTTCTTACAGAGCAATAATATTCCATAACATTCATATACCATAATTTATTCAGCCACTCTCCAATTGATGGGCATCCCTTCAGTTTCCAGTTTCTAGCCACTAAAAAAAAGAACTGCCACAAACATTCTTGCACATGTGGGTCCCTTTCCCTCCTCTAAGATCTCTTTGGGATATAGGCCCAGTAGAAACACTGCTGGGTCAAAGGGTATGCACAGTTTGACAACTTTTTGAGCATAGCTCCAAATTGCTCTCCAGAATGGTTGGATCCGTTCACAGTTCCACCAACAATGTATCAGTGTCCCAGTTTTCCCACATCCCCTCCAACATTCATCGTTATCTTTTCCTGTCATTTTAGCCAATCTGACAGGGGTGTAGTGGTACCTCACAGTTGTCTTAATTTGCATTTCTCTGATCAATAGTGATTTGGAGCAACTTTTCATATGACTAGAGATTGTTTTAATTTCATCATCTGAAAATTGTCTGTTCATATCCCTTGACCACTTATCTATTGAAGAGTGGCTTGAATTCTTATATATATATGAGACAATTCTCTATATATTTTAGAAATGAGGCCTTTATCAGAACCACTGAATGTAAAGATGATTTCCCAATTTGATGCTTCCCTCCTAATCTTGTGTGCATTTGTTTTGTTTGTACAGAAACTTTTTAACTTAATATAATCAAAATTATCCATCTGGTGTTCAATTAGGAGTTCCAGGTCTCTTTGGACATAAATTTATTCCATCTCCACAGGTCTGAGAGATAAACTATATTACGTTCCTCTAACTTGCTTATAAAGTCCCTCTTTATATCTAGATCATGAACCCATTTAGATCTTATCTTGGTATGTGGTGTTAGGTATGGGTCAAGCCCTAATTTCTTCCACACTATTTTCCAATTTTCCCAGCAGTTTTTGCCGAATAGTGAGTATTTATCCCAAAAGCTGGGGTCTTTGGGTTTATCGAACAATAGATTGTTAAGGTTATTGCCTAGATTGTCCTGATAACCTATCCTGTGCCACTGATCGACTGCTCTATTTCTTAGCCAGTACCGAACGGTTTTGAAGACCGCTGCTTTATAATATAGTTTTAGATCTGGTACAGCAAGGCCACCTTCCTCTGCCTTTTTTTCATTAATCCCCTTGAGATCCTTGACCTTTTGTTCTTCCAAAGGAACTTTGCTACTATTTTTTCTAGATCTGTAAAATAATTTCTTGGGAGTTTGATTGGTATGGCACTAAATAAGTAGATTAGTTTGGGTAGTATTGTCATTTTTATTATGTTTGCTCTGCCTACCCATGAGCACTTAATATTTTTCCAATTGATTAGGTCTGATTGTATTTGTGTGGAAAGTGTTTTGTAATTTAGTTCGTATAGTTTCTGACTTTTCCTTGGCAGATAGATTCCCAAATATTTTATCCTATCATCTGCTATTTGGAATGGAATTTCTTTTTGCATCTCTTGCTGCTGAACTTTGTTGGTAATATATAAAAATGCTGATGATTTATGTGGATTAATTTTGAATCCTGCCACTTTGCTAAAGTTGTGAATTGTTTCTAGTAGTTTTTTAGTTGAGTCTCTAGGGTTCTCTAAGTATACCATCATGTCATCTGCAAAGAGAGATCATTTGGTTTCTTCATTACCTACTCTGATTCCTTTTATCTCTTTTTCTTCTCTTATTGCTAAAGCTAACATTTCTAATACAATATTGAATAGTAATGGTGACAGTGGGCAGCCTTGTTTCACTCCTGATCTTATTGGGAATGGTTTTAGTTTGTCTCCATTACATATGATGCTTGCTGATGGTTTTAAATAGATGCTACTGATCATTTTAAGGAAAAGCCCATTTATTCCTATACTCTCTAGTGTTTTTAATAGGAAAGGGTGTTGGATTTTATCAAAGGCTTTTTCTGCATCTATGGAGATAATCATATGGTTTTTGTTAGTTTGGTTATTAATATAATTAATTATGCTGATAGTTTTCCTAATATTGAACCAGCCCTGCATCCCTGGTATAAATCCTACTTGGTCATAGTGTACTATCCTGGGGATGACTTTCTGTAATCTCATTGCTAATATCTTATTTAAAATTTTTGCATCAATATTCATTAGGGAAATTGGTCTATAGTTTTCTTTCTCTGTTTTCACCCTACCTGGTTTAGCTATCAGCACCATATTGGTCTCATAGAAGGATTCTGGCAGTATACCTTCTGTCCCTATTTTCTCAAATAGTTTGTGTAGTATTGGAATTAATTGTTCTTTGAATGTTTGCTAGAATTCACATATAAATCCATCTGGCCCTGGAGATTTTTTCTTAGGGAGTTGGTTAATAGCTTGTTCTATTTCTTTTTCTGATATGGGGCTATTTAAATAATTTATATCCTCTTCTGTTAACCTGGGCAATCTATATTTTTGTAGATATTCCTCCATTTCATTTAGATTATCAAACTTACTGGCATAAAGTTGGGCAAAGTAACTCCTATTTATTGCTCTGATTTCCTCTTCATTGGAGGAAAGTTCTCCCTTATCATTCTTGAGACTAACAATTTGATTTTCTTCTTTCCTTTTTCTTATCAAATTAACTAAAGGCTTATCTATTTTGTTGGTTTTTTCATAGAACCAACTCTTAGTTTTATTTATTAACTTAATAGTTTTCTTATTTTCAATTTTATTAATTTCTCCTTTTACTTTTAGAATTTCCAATTTGGTATTTAATTGAGGGTTTTTAATTTGTTCTTTTTCTAGTTTTTTTTTTAATAATAAGCCCAATTCATTGATCTTTTCTTTCTCTATTTTATGCAAGTAAGCATCTAGAGATATAAAATTGCCCCTCATAACCGCTTTAGCCGTATCCCACAAATTTTGGTATGTTGTCTCCTTATTGTCATTCTCCTGAATGAAATTATTGATTGTGTCTATGATTTGCTCTTTCACCCATTCATTCTTTAGGATTAGATTATTTAATTTCCAATTACCTTTTGGTTTATTTTCTCCTGGCCTTATATTGCATGTGATTTTTATTGCATCATGATCTGAAAAGGATGCATTTACTATTTCTGCCTTTCTGCATTTGATTTTGAGGTTTTTATGCCCTAACACATGGTCAATTTTTGTATAGGTTCCATGGACTGCTGAGAAAAAAGTAAACTCCCTACTGTCTCCATTCAACTTTCTCCATAGATCTATCATATCTAACTTTTCTAACAATTGGTTTATCTCCCTAGTTTCTTTCTTGTTTATTTTGTAGTTTGATTTATCTAATTCTGAGAGAGCAAGGTTGAGATCCCCCACTGGTATCGTTTGGCTGTCTATTTCTTCTTGCATCTCTCTTAATTTCTCCCCTAGGAATTTTTGTGCTATTGCACTTGGTGCATATATATATTTAGTATAGATATTGCTACATTATCTATGGTACCCTCTAATAAAATATAGTTTCCTTCCTTATCTCTTTTGATTAGATCTATCTTGGCTTTTACTTGATCTGAGATAAGGATTGCTATCCCTGCTTTTGTTTTGTTCACCTGAAGCATAATAGGTCCTGCTCCAGCCTTTTACCTTCATCCTATATGTGTCACTATGTTTTAGATGTGTTTCTTGTAGACAACATATTGTGGGATTCTGGTTTTTAATCCAGTCTGATATCCGCTTCCGCTTTATGGGAGAGTTCATCCCATTCACATTCACAGATAGAATAACTAATTCTTTATTTCCTGCCATCTTATTTACCCAAGTTATGTTTTCCCCTTTCCTTTCCCCTTTCTCCCTTCCCCCCACCTCAGTACTTTGCTTTTGATGACCCTCTCCCCCAAACAATACTCCACCCTTTAGATCCCCTCCCCCTGTTTTTACTCCTTTCCCTTGATTCTTTTATTTTCCCTTCTATTAGTTTATCCCTTTCTTTTCCCCTTTTCCCTCACCCTTCCATCTACCAACAGACAAGTTTCTATGTGAAATCAAGTGTCTGATATACACTTTTAGAGCCCAACCTGATGAGAGTAAGATTTATACAATGCTCAACTCCCTCCCCTCTTTCTCTCAATTATATTAGGTTTTCTTTGCCTCTTCAAGAGATTTTACCTTGTTTTTACCTCCTTATTTTTTTTAGATCTTATTTTACCACTTTTTCCCTCTTTTTCCCCAGTATGACAACCTTTCCCCCTCTAGTTCTCTTTTTCATATTATCAAAGTAATATCTAGTTAATTATACCCCCAATCTTTAAGCATCCCCCTAGTAGAAATAAAGTTCTCAAGAGTCCTTTCCTTTTTACCTTTTTATGCATCTCTTGAGTTCAGTGTTTGGATGTCGAATTTCTTGTTCAGATCTGGTCTTTTCATTAGAAATAGGTGAAATTCACCTATATCATTGAATGACCATCTTCTTCCCTGGAGGATAATGCTCATTCTAGCTGGATAGGATATTCTTGGCTGTAATCCATGTTCCTTTGCCCTTCGGAATATCTGGTTCCAGGCCATTCGATCCTTCAATGTGGAGGCTGACAGATCCTGTGTGATTCTAATTATTGATCCTCCGTATTTGCATTGTTTCTTTCTAGCTGCTAGCAGAATCTGTTCCTTGGTGCTATAGTCCTGAAATTTAGCCACGATATTCCTTGGGGTTTTAATTTTGGGGTCTCTTTCAGAAGGTGATCGGTGAATTCTTTCAATGGTGATTTTGCCCTTTGATTCTACAATCTCAGGGCAGTTTTCTTTCAGGATTTCCTGGAAGATAGTGTTTAGATTCTTTTTTTCATCATGGCTTTCAGGAAGTCCAATAATCCTTAGATTGTCTCTCCTAGATCTATTTTCCAAGTCAGTTGTTTTTCCTAGGAGATATTTCATATTTTCTTCTAATTTTTCATTTTTTTGTTTTTGTTTGACTGATTCTTGAAGTCTTATTGAGTCATTCACTTTTATTTGTTCAATTCTTATTTTTAAAGTGTTGTTTTCTTCAGTTACCTTTTTTAAGCTCCATTTGTAACTGGCCAATTGAATTTTTTGTTCATTGCACTCTTTTTCCACTTCACTAATTTTATTTTTCAATAGATTGGTGTCTTTTTCATATCTCTTTTGCAGGGCATCATATCCTTCTTGCAAGATACTGTATCCTTCTTGCACTAATTTCAATTTATTTTCCCATTTATCCTCCAGTTCTTTTATTAGGTTCTTTAAGCAATCTTCCAGAAAGGCCTATTGAAACTGGGACCAGTGATGGTCCTTGCTGATTCCCTCTGGAGTTATGTCTAAAGGAACCTCTGGCTCTGGGGTCTTCTCTTTCGCTTTGTAAAATCTGTCTATGGTGAGAGCTCTCTTTTGCCTCTTCATTTTTTTTTTTTAGACAGCGTGAATATCTCTTTAAGGTAGGGGAAAAAAAAAAAGGCTGAAACGGCCAGCTGAAGATTTTGCCCTGAGGCGCTTTGGCGAATTAATTTAAGGTGCTGGGCCAGTGGGGGGCTAGGACTAAGTCCGAATTACTCCTTAAACAAGGCAAGTTTGCCAGAACACCTGCCCCCAATCAGGGCAGAGTGTCCCGAGTGCCTCAGATAAACTCCAGGTGTTTGGAATTTGGAGTTTGGAGTTTGGAGTTTTTTGCCAGTCTGAGCTGAGCTGAGCTGAGTCCCACCCTCACTTCCGGCCTCCACCAGAGTTCTCTGACACCGGAGTCCTCTGTTTATCCCTCTGTCCGAGCTAGACAAACCTGATGTGAAGTTTTTCAGAGATATCTGCAAGCAGTATCCAAATATTTCCTGATTCGTTGACTTGAAGATCAGTTCAGAGGCTTATTTTATTGTTGATTTGAGAGAATTTCAGAGGAGGACGCAGAGAGTCACCCTTTCACTCCGCCATCTTGGCTCTGCCCCCATGTAATCTATACTTATGTTTCAACACATGTGTTTTTCAAACCATTAGTATGTAATGTATAAGGCTAAGTGACCATGTGAGATGAAAAAAATTAACAAGACACAATCTCTGCCCTCAAGGAGCTTACAGTCTAGTAAAAGCGATAAATAATGACCTCAGGGTCTCAGGCATTTGGATTTCACTAAGTAGGTCATGGGGAAGTACAAAAGGGTTCTGAACATAGACAGCAACATCATCAAGGTGCCATGAGAAGATGAATCAATCATCAATGGGAATGATGATCAGAGCAGGGAAACCCTGGAGGAGAAAGAGTAAAAAAAAGAATCAACCATTTGACAGAAAAAAAAAAAAAAGATGAGCCAAAGAGTAGGGATGATGGCAGAGGCGATATGCTGGAGAAGATGGGATGAAAGGGGATCACCAATACAAAATTTGTCTCGGCAGAGAGAAAGGCTACCTGACTCTATGAGACAGAGGTAAAGGAGGAAAGTGTGGCAGAGGGCATTCAGGTGATGTCAGATGAGGAGAGCAAAAAAGGAACCTCTCCAAATGGTCTCACTTGTGAAAGGAGGATGAAACGTGAAGGATTGAAGACGCATGAAAAGGTTTGAACGGGTAACTGATGAGTGGGAGAATGAGTTATGGAGGTTGTAAAGGATGACTTCAAGAAAAAAAATGACCTGGTTGAGATTATATGACACAAATTTGTAGTGGACCTGGTCAGCATAGTTTTGTAATTTTCTCCAATTTCATTCAGCAGCACATTGTAGGAATGAAGGCTAGTGGGAATGATTCAAGGATGAAATGTGGAATGATAAGTTCATTGATATAAAAAGGGGGCAAGAGGTTCAAGAGAAGAAGACAGTGGAGAATTTGACCAAAGGGTCAAAGTGAGGAAAGGAGGAGAGTGTAGATAGTGTAGGAATGACGACCTAGGAAAGGGCTGAGGGGTCGTGATGTATGGCATGGATGAAGATACAATTGGGGGTTACAAGTCAAAGGAAGAGGTGGAATGACAACAGACTGTGATCAGATTCAGAGTTCATGAGATCAAAGTGATACAACTGTGAGGGATGGCAAGATCAAGGATAAAACCATTTCTCTGTGTGTCTGAGGTAGGGTACATGAATAGGTTTTAAGAAAATAATAAGTTGAGGAACTTGGTGGTTAAGATAGTTGAGGTAGGGTCGATGTGTATGTTGAAGTCCCCTATTATAAGGTCAGGCATAGAGAAGGAAAAAAAGACTATGTGCTAGGTTCTAACTCATTAAAGAAAGAAGGGCCAAGCCTTAGAGGATAGGAGATAGTAGGCACCAGAATTCTGAAAGGCAGATATAGATTGAGAAAACTTCAAGGGAAAAGGTACTTAGTGAAAGGGGAGGAAGGAAAATCTAAAAAGTGGCAATGAGAAATAAGGGGGATTTCAACTCCCTGGCCTATCTGTGAGATGGCAGGAATGAATGAAAGTGTAGTTAGTCCTGGAAAGGGGGACTGAAGAGACCACGAGATCAGGAAGTAGCCATGCCTCAGTGAAAGCCTGAAGATAGGAGTGGGAAAGCTAAAGACTTAAGATGAAAGCAAGTTTGTTGCTTATGGAGCAGGCATTTTAGAGAACATAGTGGAAAGTGAGTAGCTTTAGAGAAGGATATGGAGAGAAGTTGGGCAGAAGAGGATGGGAATGAGGGACTCAGTAGTGGGGGAGAGTGAAGGGGCTCACTGTTCATAAGGGTTTGGCTTTAGCTGGGTCCTTAGTTCCAATCAGGAGACAGGTGCCTGATAATAAAGAAATGGTTTTATTACCTCTTTCCCAAGGCAGGAGACTTAATGGAGCATCCTTTCTATTCTTTCCAGGAAGAAAAGAGTCTAGAGATTTATTGTAATGGTTTTGTGTTCCTCTCCCAACAAAAGACAAGACATCAGGCCAAAGAACGAGCAAGTCAGCATAGTGTTTTCTCACTTCACCACAAGGACAGGAACCTGGTTCATAACAGAATGGCCAGTTTCCTCTTTCCTAGAAAAGCTGGAAAGTTGAAGGCAGGGACCGTTTCAGGTCTGTCTTTTTCTCACAAGCATCTAGAGAGAGCTGTAACTAGGGTGGGGTAAGGATAGTTTTGCTCTAGGGCACCAAGATTTAGAAAGGGCCCACAACACTTGGAGTCTCTGACAAGGGCAGAAACAACTGAGCTTAGCATCTGGTTAGTAAGAATAATTTGTTAAAACAGGAGGCTACCAGATGGCGTGTACTTTCTCTACCCCATCAGCAGCCAAATCCCAAGCAAATTTCCCTCTGGCCTATTGGCAGTCTACCCAGAAGCATCTGAGGGCTCCTCCTGTGCCTCTTGACCTGGGAGCATTTTGTGTTATGCTATTTGTCTGGATACAACAATGCCTAGTTATAGCCATGAACCACACACACATGTAGAGGAAGAGAGATTAGGAACAGGGATTAGACTGTGACATCATTGGTACATGGAAGTTCCAATTGAGAAAGCTCCATCCAGCAGTGCAAGTTGGCACCTTCTCTGCAATCTAGAGTCTGCACAAGTTGTCCAGATCACTGGGAGGTTAAACGATCTGCTCAGATTCACACAACCACTGTGTGCCAGAGGCCACACTCGAATCCAGGCCTTCCTGGCTCTGATGCCAGCTCTCTCTTCTCTATGCCAAGCTGCCTTGCGCACACACACTATTTCATAGTAGACTCTTCAGAAATGGCTGTTCATTTTGCTGCCGAACCACACTATTACACAAGCTATATTAGAGAGTCCATTGATCATCATTATGGAAGGGGCCTTTTCATTTTGATGACAACTGACAATAAGCTTCATCATGAAGACATTATCCAGTCACCAGGGAGACTGGCTGGTCTCCTTTGCTTCCCAGGCTATTGAACTGTCCCTGTGCTCACCAGTGGCACATCTCCTCTTCAGTAGACTCAGATAGTGCTACAAATTCTACAGGCTAGTCAGGGAGGTAAATATGAATAGCATTTCCGAGGGCCAGCATTATCATCTGAATCGAGCCAGGAAAACATTACAGACACAACTCACTCACAAGACAGGGAAGGAAACCAAAGGGCATTCTATGCATTTTTATTTCGAGAAGAGAAAAAAAAAAGGCTAAGGTAAGTAAAGGGAAATGGAAAAAGTAGCTGTAAATATGGTGAAGCAAATGAAGTCAGAAGGGACTATCATCAAAGGCCTCCATCTAGGAGAGAAAATGTTTCTTTTTTTCCTTTCTTTTCCTAACTGAAGGACTGAGATGAGTCACTCACCCTCCCTACTGGCATTTCCTTGCCCCCACCCACCCTGCGTCTGCTGCTTTGCCACACTCAAAAACCATTTCCCAATTTCCACTGTGACCTGAGACATTCCATGATGGTTTTGCCATTCAGCAGGGATGCTTCTCCCCCACCCCCTACTCTCACTCTTAAGCATATTTCACACTTACTGGCAACACCTACAATTTGGTCATCCTCCCATCAAGCACAGAATGAAGTTCTGAGGGTCTGGCACACAATAATATCACACTTGCAGATCAAATTAAGTCAATGCAAAGTTAATTTCTTTCTCAAGGCACCTAGATGATGCCATGTCTGGAGTCAGAAAGATTCCTCTTCCAAAGTTCAAATTTGGCCCCAGACACTTAACTAACTGTGTGACTCTGGGCGGATCACTTTCACCCTGTTTGTGTCACTTTCCTCATCTGTCAAATAGCTGGGGAAGGAAATGGCAAACTAGTCAAATATCTTTGCCAAGAAAACCCCAAATGGGGTTTTAATAAAGAGTCATGTATAATTGAACGGCAACAAATCGAATGGCAGGGAGGAGGGGGGAATAGAGTGAAGAGGAAACTTTCTCTTATATCTTACTGCCCCTTCCTCCCAGGGCTACAAAAAGAAAAAATGATTAAGCAATAAAGGAGGATGAAAAACAGAGATGAAGGACCACCCAAGTGGTCTTAGCTTTGATTCTTACCTTAGCTACTTACTAAGTGGGCAAACTGCTTACTATCAACAGCTCACACTTAAAGGGTGCTCTGAGTTTTAAAAAGCGTCTTGTTCACAAAAGCCAGATGAGGTTAGCTGTGATAACCCCATTTTACAGATAAGAAAATAAAAGCTGAGAGAGGAGGTGACTGCCGTGCTTAGTGTGGCACAGCTAAGTAAGTGATAAGAGCTGGAATTCACTCATGCCTTCTCACTTCTGTGGCAGAACTCTTCCCATAATGCCCTTTTGCTTCACTGAGCCTCAGTTTCCTCACCTATAAGATGCATGACAAAACTACCTATCCTGACTCCCTCCAGCCTAAAGAGCTTGTATTTTCTTTGATAGGTAATCCTTATACACTCAAATGAGTCTTTAATCTCATTGGTGTGAGTTCTCATGTGACAATGAATAAATGAAGCATTTTTAAAGCACTTACTATATGCAAAGCCCTATGATAATTACTGGGGATACCAATAGAAACCTCAAAAGGTCCCATCCTCAAGGAGTTCACATTCTAATGCATACACTCATGAGATATTTCAGGCAAATCAGATGGAAAGGTCCCATAAGCCCAGTAGCAAAGCAAATGACAATACCTTTTTCTTAATGTCATTTTTCTTAATCATTTCAGTTTCTGAGATTGAACCAATTGACAGTGCCAAGGATATTGGTAGCAAGAACTTTCTTTGCTGGGTCATAGTTAGCTGTGGTTTTAGCCCTTGTGGGAAAAGCTGCCAGGCTTCACTTCCTCAGGGGTCCCTTTGCAAGATGGTAGCTGGGGACACCAGGGTGGAAACATTATAAATGTCTAGGCTCCTGGGATCAGGGTCCTGGGCCATTGCCATCAGGCTCTGGATGGAAATGGTGGGCAAAGTGTTGGTGGCAGTTCGACTTCCCTGGAACTTGCTACCTTCTGTCTCTCCCTAACAGCAGACTAGCTAGCTTGCACCATGTGTAACATTTGGTGAATATGGCCGACTCCTTTCCTATAGGAATAGCTATTAGAGATGAACTTAAAGCAGGATTGGGGGGACAGGGTGCTATCACTCTTCTGTGAGGGGCTCTTCTGCTTACACACCTGTTGGTGGGAGCTGGTCAGCAGGTGACCAAATACTATATTCTATTGAGAATGCCACCTAACCATTCTGGGTCTCATTTCCTCATCTAAACAAATGGAGGACAAGACTACATGGTTTTTAAGATCTTGTCCAGTTTTCTTTCTACAATCCTATAAGTCTCAGATTATATAAATCTTACCAATCTTTGGCCTACCTTAAACACCTAATAAAGACACACCTTTTAAAGGATTTTTCTTTCATTCATTTTTGCCTATGTTGGATGTGCCCCCAACAAGCTGGGATTGTGTACCTTTCTCTCCTCAAATGATCCTGTATCTATTGTGTTTATATCTATAAATGTTTCTTGTGCCATAGTAGGAATTCAGTTCAACTGAATAGATTTTTATTTAGTCCTACTATAAACAAAAACAATATACTAAGTGCTCTAAAATCCTATTTCCACCTCCCACCCCCAGCTAGATTTCTCTTTTGAGGCCTGGGGCTCTTCCTTTTTTCTTTGTAGAATGGCTGACATTTAGTAAGTGCTTAATAACTGCTTACTGGTTGATTGAGAAAAGAAAATCTCAGAGTCAGAAGGAAGCTTGAAGCATTAAAGTACTTTAAAAATCGTAGTCATATACAAACGTAAGTAATTGGTGCACACAGGGAGAGTTCCCTGGACTCAAACAAATTCCAGTTTCTCTCAAATATTCATGTTTAGAATAGACTATCATTTTTTGTCCTCAATAGTGGTCTTGGTGGAAACATTTCTCTCAGGAGATTTCAGGGAACTCTGCTATGTGGAGATGCTCTACTGTGCCGACAGCCTGTCATTTCAGGGCAACAGCCAAGCTGGCTGTTTGGAATCTGTGCAGACAAAGCAACTGGTTGATGGACTGAATCAACTTTTCTCCCTGTCCCTGTTCGAATAGATCTTCATTTGTAGATTTTAGGGAGTAGGTATTAGGCGATTTGGACCATATCCCTTTTTGCCCAGTTATCTTCCTGGTGAACAGCATTCCTAGTGGAATTTTCCATCTCCTGACACCAGCCCTATGCATATACATTTGGCTTCCATGACTTGGCTTACTTTTCTCTCAAGGCCTAGACTGCATAATAATGAATGAGCAGCCTATTGGCCTCAGGAGCTATTTGCATATACTTTTCTCCTCAGGTTTTGTACATCTTTTCCCTCAGAAGTTTTCCATTAGGGATAATTTTTTTTGTTGTTTTTGTCCAGGACACCCCAACATGGCTTATTCAGCTAGAGTAAACCATCATCAATCACATCATTTTGGAAAGAAATGCTCTTCCATTGGAGCTCATGAATACCTATACTTTAATATAGTTTGTGGGGAACATTGTAGACACAGGAGTTGCCTTGATTCAAATAAAACTTTGGGAAACAGTATCTTAAAACAGAAGAGTCTTAGTATCTCAATGATGGAGTGAATGGGGGCAGGGAGTGAGACACAGTAAGGAAAGATTACTTTGTATTTATTGTATTTCATATTTGCTCACTTAAATACTCTTATTTTTTCCCAGTATAATGCAATCTCCTTCAAGGCAGGGGTTGTTTTATCTTTGCCTTTGTCTACTCAGAACATAGCACAATGTTTAGCTCATAGAAAGCAGTTAATATGTGATTGTTGATTTTTGAACAAGGGATACAAGACACTTTGATAACTATGTGGAAAGGTCATGGGAACACAGGGATAGTATGCAATATATGAGAAGGGAGAAAAAGAAGGAAGGAAGGAAGGAAGGAAGGAAGGAAGG
>JAJPUD010006075.1:39276-52062 GCA_023553655.1 Myrmecobius fasciatus | reverse complement strand
CTCTCTCTCTCTCTCTCTCTCTCTCTCTCTCTCTCTCTCTCTCTCTCATATATAGTAATACAGAGAAATACATATCTCCCTCCTCTTCTTCTAGATATACTGGAATATAATCTTGGGCAATATGAATAACCCTGCTCAGATGCCTTAGGTGAAAAAGTGATAGAGGAAGCTAGGTGGTGCAGTTAATAGAGTGCTAGGCCTGATGTTAGGAAGACCTGAATTCAAAATATGGCCTAAGAGACTTACTAGCTGTGTGCTCTGGGGCAACTCATTTAACTTCTCAGTCTGCCTCAGTTTCCTCAACTCTCAAACTGGAATAATAATATCACTTACTTCAGAGGGCTGTCATGAAGATATGAGATAATAGTTTTAAAGCCCTGGCAAACCTTAAAGCACTATCGAGATTATTAGCTATTATTATTATGAATTTTTGGTACAAATGGAGGCATGCCATTGACCTCTCCTTTATTAATAGATTGTATTATACTCAGAGAAAATGCCCTTTTTATGGCAACTAGGTGGTGCTTCAATGGACTGAGTGTTAGGCCTGAAGACTCATGTTCCTGAGTTCAAATCTGACCATACTAATATGTGTGACCCTGGGCAAGTTACTTGGTACTATTTGCCTCCATTTTCTCATCAGTAAAATGAGTTAAGTCAGGAACTATACAAACTAAACTACAAAACACTCTTCACACAAATAAAATCAGAACTAGTCAATTGGAAAAACTTAAAATGCTCATGGGTAGGCCGAGCGAATATAATAAAAATGACAATACTACCCAAACTAATTTACTTATTTAGTGCCATAACAATCAATCTCCCAAGAAATTATTTTACAGATATAGAAAAAATAGTAGCAAAATTCATTTGGAAGAACAAAAGATCAAGAGTTTCAAGGGAATTTATGGGGAAAAAAAGGCTGATGATGGTGGACTTGCTATACCAGATCTAAAACTATATTATAAAGCAGCGGTCATCAAAACCATTTGGTACTGGCTAAGAAATAAAGTAGTCGATCAGTGGCATAGGATAGAATCACAGGACAAACAAGGCAATAACTATAGCAATTTAGTGTTTGATAAACCCAAAGACCCCAGCTTCTGGGATAAGTACTCACTATTTGGCAAAAACTGCTGGGAAAATTGGAAACTAGTGTGGAAGAAATTAGGACTTGACCCACATCTAACACCACATACCAAGATAAGATCTAAATGGGTTCATGATGTGGATATAAAGAGTAATATTATAAGTAAATTAGAGGAATGTAGTATAGTTTACCTCTCAGACCTATGGAGATGGAATAAATTTATGTCCAAAGAAGAACTGGAACTCTTAATTGAACACCAGATAGATAACTTTGACTATATTAAGTTAAAAAGTTTTTGTACAAACAAAACTAATGCAGTCAAGATTAGGAGGGAAGCAATAAATTGGGAAATCATCTTTACATTTAAGGGTTCTGATAAAGGTCTCATCTCTAAAATATATAGAGAATTGTCTCATATTTATAAGAATTCAAGCTATTCTCTAATCAATAAATGGTCAAAGGGTATGAAGAGACAATTTTCAGAGGATGAAATTAAAACTATTTGTAGTCATATGAAAAGGTGCTCCAAATCACTATTGATCAGAGAAATGCAAATTAAGACAACTCTGAGGTACCACTACACACCTGTCAGATTGGCTAAAATGACAGGAAAAGATAATGACGGATGTTGGAGGGGATGTGGGAAGGCTGGGACACTGATGCATTGTTGGTGGAGCTGTGAACAGATCCAGCCATTCTGGAGAGCAATTTGGAACTATGCTCAAAAAGTTATCAAACTGTGTATACCCTTTGACCCAGCAGTGTTTCTATTGGGCTTATATAGCCCTTTTTGTAGTGGCTAGAAACTGGAAACTGAATGCATGCCCTTCAATTGGAGAATGGCTGAATAAATTATGGTATATGAATGTCATGGAATAGTACTGTTGTGTAAGAAACAACCAGCAGGGTGATTTCAGAGAGGCCTGGAGAGACTTGCATGAACTGATGCTGAGTGAAGTGAGCAGAACCAGGAGATCATTATACACAGCAACAACAGTATTACATGATGATCAATTCTGATGGACATGGCTCTCTTCAACAATGAAATGTTTCAAACCACTTCCAATTGTTCAGTGAAGAAAGCCATATATACCCAGAAAGAGGGATGTGAAATGTGGACCACAATATAACATTTGCATGCTATTGGTGTTTGCTTGCATTGTGTTTACTTTATCTGATTTTTCTTTCTTGTAGATATGATTTTTCTTGCACAACAATGATAAGGGTGGAAATATGTATACATATATTCTATTTGTCATGTATTTTAACATAATTAACATTTCCTGCCATCTAGCGGAGGGGTGGGGAGTAGGGGGAAAATTTATAACAGAAAGCTTTATAAGGGTTAATTTTGAAGAATTACCCATACATATGTTTTGCAAATAAAAAAAATAAAATGAGTTAGAGAAGAAAATAACAAACTATCTTTGCCAAGAAAACCCCAATTAAGGTCATAAAGAATCAGGCATGTTTGAAACGACAGCAATAACAAATTCATTATGGAGTGATATGATGAAGGGGAATTTGGGAAGTGTCCTCTAGAACTACTAGAACCACTGGAAGTATTAATGTGGGTGCAAAAGGACACACCATCAGGCATTAAGAGAAGAGAAAAGAGCTGGATTATGAAGAGTTACACTGTAAAAAGGAGTCCCATTTATGAGGTGTGTGGGGATCAACACTTCGGAGTTTTGAAATATCCTTTTTGTGTGAGGCAGATGTTAAGGGAATTTAAGTACATAGATGAAAATATTTCCATTATAAAGGCAAAAGCAGCAAGGGGTTCACTAGAAGAGCTGATCCTCTAAGAAAGGGAATGACGGCCATCTTCTGGAAACTAAAGGAAACTTCAGAAGGCATGAGCCCAATGAAAATAAAGGGTGAAAAGGACTAGGACAGGAGGCTACAATGGGAACAATGATTAATAATATCTGCTGAGAGCTAAAGGCAGCACAGAATATAGGGAAAGTGGCATTGTAGAGATAATCAGAAGAACTGAGGAGAACAAACTCCATGGCAGAAGTTTCCTTGCTGCACAAAGGGCCTAGGTACTGTTTGAGGGACTTTTCACATCATTATGTTTTATTGTCCCCACATAAATAATCTGGCAACTTCATTATGTGACTTCTACTCTCATTCTGTTCAACTTCATGGTTGGTAACTCTCCTTACAAGCACACAGGCTCGCAAGGCTCTTGTGAGTGAAAAATCACAAGGTTTTAATTTTTGTTGCTTTGTTTTTACATTTCAGATAAATATAAAATTTGCAGTTATTAACATTTTCTTAAGTATGTCACATTAATTACAATGAAATCTCTTTTTAGGTTACTTTTTTTCTCCTCTGTAAGCTAATAATTTCACATAAATTCACTTTGTCATGTCTCTTGTATTTCTCCATTATTGTTTTTTTTTTTTCTATCTAGACTTGTAATTTCATCAGTATACAGAATTTCCCATATGGAACTCTCTCTATCAATGTAGATCAGTAGCTATTTTGTAACTTATAGCTTAGATAGCTGCCTTGGAGCACTAGGAAGTTAACCCACTTGTTCAAGACCACAAAGACAGTAGGTAAATAAAGGCCTTCCTGACTGAATCCTGTTTTCTATCCGTGATGCAGTGTTTGACTACTGATGATACATAACACAGCTCATAAAACACCATTAGAAGGGAAAAGGAGCTATGTTGGTAAAGTGAAAAGTTATACCTAACAATCTTCTGAAACCAGTTATTCAAAATCATCTAGTCCAGTGGTTCTTAATACTTTTTGTTGTGAGAACCCTTTTCTACAACAACAGCAAAAAAATGCTTTGTGAATCTTCAGGATGAATTAATATACTGCTCATTCTTTTAGATTTATTCATTAAGTGCTTACAATAAGTACAATGAAAACTTCTTTCCCCTAAAGTTCCAAATTAAACATTATATTATATAACTTAATTACATGCTCCTTAATCAGACTGTAATTATGAAAATGAAAAATAAGATTATAATGCTAATTATAAAATAGTTACAGATTTTTATATGGGATATTCTATAAGAGTTAAAAGTAATCCAGTGAAATCTTATGTTTATCCATTATCTGTAAGTCATCATATTATATTTATTTTAAACATTTTGTTGAAAAATATTTTTTGAAAATTTTAATGAAATAAATTACAACTTGAAAGATGTTTAACACAATATAATATTCATATGTACATTTAATTTTGATATTTGACATTTCATTTGAACAAAAGTATGTAATATTTGACCTAACACTAAAGAAACACCATCTTAAATTTTATTCTATACCAAGTTTATTTCTATATTTTCATTTAAAACAAAAAAAGTAAAAATGTTCACTGAAAATAGTAGAATATTATTATGGAAAATAATAGAATAGTAGAATTTTACATGCTGTCTTTTTTTTTTTGTTTGTTTGTTTTTTGCTGAGGCAATTGGGGTTAAGTGACTTGCCCAGGGTCACACAGCTAGGAAGTGTCTGAGACCAGATTTGAACTCAGGTCTTCCTGACTTCATGGCTGGTGCTCTAACCACTGTGCCACCTAGCTGCCCCAAAGAACTTCAGTACATGCTGTCTTAATGAGAAATGGTAATTAATTATTTTTATTCTGAGCTACTTAGTCAACTGACATACATGAATAATTATAAAATATTTATTTTCTCTTGCATAATGTCAAGCATTATGTTGTGATAAATGTACTTAATGTTCAATTACATATATTTCTTCATCTTTAACAGTATTTATATGTAAACTAATTTTTGCAAGGAAAGAGGTTTTTAGCTGTGACCTTTTTCTCTTCTACCATTGACACAACAGGCTTTACCTCATAGAAATTCTACTAAATGACTGCCCAGTGTTACCAATTATTTCATTTGAAAATACCCCATAGAAGAATAGTGACATAAGAAGAAAGTGTAAATCATAAAACCATCTTACTATTGCAATGAGAGACAATATGAGGTTTCTTTGTACAGAAGTTTGTGGTGGTGATTGATGATGGTTTCAAGATGGCTTCAGAGGTCTTGTCCAATGATATTGTTTTCAAACTGCCTGACCTTTGTTATGCAAAAATGCAACTATTTGTCATATTTTGATCATGTGATTACACAGATGATGAGGTACAAGGAGTAAAAGGAGCTATGTTGGTACAGTGGAAAGAATACAAATGGAGATACACACGTGTCTGATTACCAGTTTGAGCTAAAATGTCAAATCCTTGCGGTGGAGTTTCAATTAAATTACAATTAAATTTAAAATGAAAAACAATTGATAATTTGATAAACTGAAGGGACACATTGCTCTTAGTCAGAAGCAGTTGAGTTTGATGTGATCACTGCCTGAACACCACCACCATCTTTATGCTTGTGGTCATTATGATTTTGAATCACTGCAGAAACAAACTCAAAGTACAATGTACAATGATATGTTTGTAACATAATTGGACAATTATTTACTTTTAAAGGAATCATTAAAGAATTTTTAGCATAAATCCCTTGTCAACCGATTGGTTTGCAGACCACTGAATGTGAACCAGTGATTAATTCTTTTTTTTTTTTTTGCTTTTTGCTGAGGCAATTGAGGTTAAGTGACTTGCCCAGGGTCACACAGCTAGGGAATGTTAACTGTCTGAGTTCAGATTTGAACTCAGGTTCTCCTGACTTCAGGGCTGGTGCTCTATCCACTTCGCTACCTAGCTGCTCCTCCAGTGATTAATTTTAAGAAATGAAGAAACTTTGGCTCACATTAGGCAAATAAGTTGTCACATACCAAGCCTGGGTCAAATGTAGGATTCAAATCAATGTACTTCAAATCCCAATCTAGTTCTCATGCACATTACACAGCAATGTCGAACACTTCTGCCCACTGCAATTCCATTTTTACTTGTTTCCTAAATGTTGGTTGGCTTCTTCAATGTCTACACCAGTTATTTAATCTCAATCTTACTTCCACTGAATTCATCATTGTAATAAAGGGAAAAAAATTTAAATGAAGTCAAGCAATAATAGTGTCTATGTTAGAAAAATATACAGCACACTCTACATCCATAGCACTCCCCACCTCCATTTCCCAAGGAAGGGAAGGATATGTCTATAGTTATCAATGCTCCAGAACTGAGATTGTTCACTACAATTCATGAGAGTTCACCTGTTTTTAAGTATTCTAGTTATTATTCACTTATACCATTTACTGCATACAAGTCTTCACAAATTTCTTTTTATTCCCTATTCTTGCTATTTCTTTTAGAACCATAATCTTCCATCACATTTATGTACCACTGCTTGATTAGACATTTTCCAATCAATGGGCAACCATTTTGTTTCCAGTTTTTTGCTATAACAGAAGCTGCTGCAAATACTTCATCATATATAAGGTCTTTCTTTCTGCTTTTTGCCTCCTTGGATCATACACCCCAGAGTGGGATCTCTGGGACAAAGTGTATAAAAGTTAATGACTTTTTCCAGAATTATACATTTTCTTTCAGAATACTTATACCAATAGTGTATTCGTGTTTGGCAGGTCTTTAAGCAATTGCTAGCTACTACATTTCATCACCTAGACCTTATGGTTTACAGATTTTAAATTTTCCTTATACTGGCTATAAGGGAGTTGATTTACATCTTTTTTCTTAAGTCCAATACAATTTCTAAAGGCCTATCTGACTTTTCTCCCCTTTTGCTTTCTTGAAATGACATCATGTTTGCCCACTGATAAAACTGATCCAACTATGCCTTGAGGACCTTTTCATTTCTAATATTCTGTTCTGTTTCTTAAAAGCCCCCGGAGTGACATTTTTTATTCTATTTTACTGCAGTTGTCTTATTTGCCTGAAAGCTGTCCTGCCTCAGAGAATACATGTTCTTCTTTATCCCTCACCCCTATTTTAAGAATATATTTGGAAACTCAAGAGACAGTGAGACATAGCAACTAGAGTACTGGACTGGGAGTTAGGATAAATTGGGTTCAAATCCCACCTTGGACATTTGTTAATTGCATAATCCTATCAGAAGTCAGTTAATCTCTCTGAGCTTCAGACTTCTTAAAACTAGCCTACTATGTTAGAGACAACCTGTGCTCTGCTTGGGTGGAAAGAACTCACACTGATGAAATTACAGATTATGGCAACATGGTTTTCTGTAAAACCTCAAAGAACTATTTCCTTATGTGAAGAATTTGATTTGTTGGGCTATAAGCCAAAATCATGGACAACTCTTATCCGGTACTCATTTTTTTATCAAGTTAATGACTGATTTTGACATTAAATGGATTGGGCCAGTACTTTGATATAGTTTGGGTGTTAAAATTGACAAAAAAAGAAGACAAAACTCTACTCTTTTTGTTGATTCAAAGAATAAGTCAGCTTAGCAAAAACTTCCCCCACACTGCCCTTTTCCCCAACTAACCTGATGGCTGATTTAAAAAAAAAATTCAGTTGTCATTTAACTATTTTGCCTTTTTATCATTTAATTCAACAGATGTTTGAAAATGTAGCTGTGGTTAAATGTGGTTTCTCCCTTGACAATATTCCTACTTTAAGTATTTTTGTAAGAATTAGGACATTCAGAAAATTCATTCCTCTACTCCTGAGGATTCTTTTTTTATTCTTTATAGTTAACTCTGCTTGTTCCTTAGGAAACCATGTATGAGGTGCAGGAGTCCATAATACCCTTGGGGAAGCAGCATGGCGTAATAGAAAGAACACAGACCTTGGAGTCACAGAAGAACTGGATTTGAATCCTGACTTTGACACCAGAGAACTTCAATCCTGGGCAAATCATTGAATTTCTTCAGTCTCAGCTTCCTCAGGCATAAAATGAGTATACCAAGACCTGCCATCCATATTTCATGAGGTTATTGTAAGGCTACAGGGGAAAGAGCACTGAATTTAGAAGTAGGAGGCCTGTTTCAATCTTGTCTCTGTCTTTTACTATTTATATGTTCTTTTTTACTTCTTTTTAAATAGCATTTTCCAAATACATGCAAAGATAGTTTTCAACATTCACCTTTGCAAAACTTTGTGTTCCAAATTTTTATTCCTCTCTCCCCTCTCTAAGACAACAAATAATCTGATATAGGTAAAATGTGCAATTCTTCTAAATAAATTTCCATATTCGTCCATTTTGCAAGAAAATCAGAATAAAATGGAAAAAAACACAAGAAATAAACAAACAAAAAACCGAGCAAACAACAACAAAAAATGTGAAAAATACTCTGCTTTGATCCACATTCATTCTCCATAATTCTCTCTCTGGATGTGGATGGCACTTTCCAAGTCGATTAGAATTGTCTTGAATTACCTCTTTATTGAAAAGAGCCAAATCCATCACAGTTGATTATCACGTAATCTTATTACTCTGTACAATGTTTTTTTTGGTTCTTTTCACTTTACTTAGCATCAGGTCATGTACTGCTTATGTGTTTTTGACCAAATTCCTTCACCTCTCTAGAACTCAGTTTCCTCATGTTTAAAAGGAGGTCACTGGTCTATATGACCCCTGAAGTGCCTTCCAAGTATAAATTTATGGCCTTGTGGTCTATGTGGAGCACTCTGTAAATCATTAAGCTGTGTAGAAAATGTCAATTCTTATCTTACTGGAGGGAATAGAACACTGGGGGGTGTGGAATTATTCAAGGGTAGTGCATGCTGGCCTGGTTAGTTAAGTCAAGTGTTAGCTTTCTGTTTGATTCACTAAATATGATCTGACATCTTCACTATGTAACTTATTAACAATGAGGGTATGATTGCTGGAGATTAAGAATACTATATCTTTAATAAATGCCACATTTTCCTTCAGTTTTTAACAGATATCAGACAGAAGAACCATTATAGAAAATTTAGATGCATAAAGATTCACTTTCTAATCAAGATATGTTACAATTAGCCAGCTGTCAAAGTGTGTCAAAGCAGAAACATTTAATGAGTTGACTAACTGCAAAGACCTTTTGCAGTTATTCCTTTTTTCCCCCTAAGATTTCACTTGCTTCAGCCTTTTGATCTCAATGCAGTACACAGTAATTTTCCCAGGTTTTTTTTAAGCTCAAAACATCTTTGAATTCTCTGCCTCTGTTCCACCTCTCAGCAGCCACTCATTCACCAAATTCCATCAGTGCTGCTGCATCTTTTACTTCCCCCTTCGTATTTCCACTCTCTTACTCAATGCTAGGTCTTCGCTAGGGGTCATTTGAACTTCTGCAATAGTTTCCAAGCTAATCAATCCCCTTGCTTCCAGTCTCTACCTGCTGCCAACCATCCTTCCTATCTCTGCCAAAGGAATAGACATGTGCTTAATGTGCAAGGCTGATTACATTTTTCATCTGCTCAAAAGTACAATAACTTGTACAAATAACTTGACTACAAGATTTTAGCTTTAGAGACAGGAGCCTTAGATGTCATCTGGTCCACGACCCTCACTTTACCAAGAAGCAAACTGAAACCTAGAGAAGTGAAATGGCTTTTCCGGTCATACTAGTAGTAAATGGCAGACAGGATTCAAATTTGGATCCTTTAGTTCCAGATCCAGAACTTTTTCCATTATCTGCCTCTCAGAGTTATTATCAAAAGGTTATTATCAAAAAAGTTATTATCAAAAGGTTCCATTAATGTGACCATGATTGTGACCTTCCCTTTCAGCCTTATATACCAACATTCCCCTTCACATATCCAAAACTCAAAACAAAACAAGTCACATGCCATCTCCAAACATGTCCTGTATTACCTTATGTCAGAAACTTTGCTCATATCTTTCCTGAAATTCCTGCCCTCCTTCCTTCCCTTCTCCACCAGTTGAAACCCTACCAATGTACCTCTTCATCCATTCACTCATTTATTAAATATTTATTATGTGGCAGGCACTATGCTTGGGGGATAACAAAGACAAAATATGAAACTATCCCTGCTCTCAGGGAGTTCTCTACATTATATTTGCAACTTACTCCTTTCTTAAGCCTTTCCTGATCACTTCCAACCTTCCAAGTTGAAAAGATCTTACCTTCCTTTGAATTCCTGTAACAATGTCTATGTCTATTTCATATACTTTCTCTCTGTCTCTGTATCTCTGTCTCTCTCTGTCTCTGTTTCTCTCTGCCTCTCTTCTCTGTCTCTCTCTTTGTCACTCTCTCTTGTCTCTCTGTCTCTCTACTCTCTGGCTCTCCATCTCTGTCTCTGCCTCTCTCTGTCTCTGCCTCTCTCTGTCTCTGCCTCTCTTTCTGCATCTCTGTCTTTCTTTCTTTGTCTCCCTGTCTCTCTCTATCTCTCTGTGTTTCTGTCTGTCTGTCTCTGTCCCATTCTGTCTGTCATCTCTCCCTTTCCTCTCCTCTCCTTTCCCACTCCCTCTCTCAGTAGCCCTCATGCTTTATATACTTGCCATGGGTTTACCATACTGATACCAGACTTAGTGTGGACATCTGATTAGCTTTAGCTCTGGTAGAGCTCACAGCTTCAGGGCCCATGCAATTCACTCTAGATGAGCCTCACTAACAGCTGGCATTACAGCAATGTGTTACCATGTCTACCACATAGAGTTTCACATTATACTTGATTTTAAAGTTAGTCTTTTATATTTCTTCCCCTCTCCCTCTTTTACCAGTCCTAATTAGGACTCAGTGCTCTTCTAAGGACCCTTCCAGTTCTGTGTTTTTATCAGTCCTTTAGCTCTAATTTTGGGGTTTGGTAGGATTAACCTGATAGAGTTCCTCCTTCAAGGAGGCTGTGCTTTGGATGTGCCAGGGTGAGGAGGTACTGTTTTTTGATGGCAAAATTTATAGCTCACACTCAGTATGTATGTACTCGGTATATCCAGGACCAGCTATACTGACAAAATGAAATTAAGTTTTGAAGCTAACATCGTGAGAGGTCACAGCCTTGTTTTCTCCCAAATTCTAGGCCAAATCAACAATCCTGGAGGAGTTAGAAATTGTATGATCTATGACATCAGACACAGAAATATTTCATAATTAGAAAACAGACTTGGTAATAGCTTGTACTTTTAAATATGCTTTAAAAATCCTATCCATGCATTGTACCACAAATTTGGAGAGTGCTAATAACCCCCTTAATTACCTCATTAGGATGGGGATCATTAATATAAAGAATTGCACATTGTACTTCACTTTCATCTGGGGATCTGCTGGTAATTTTAAGAATGTTAATTAAGTTCCATGATTATCCTTTAAAGCACTCTTTTGATAGTCAAAATATTTTCTTCTTCTTTTTTTAATCAAGGTGACCATAGACAATTAACTATTGCAAGTATTATTTTTACTTTGGGCACGAAAAATATTCTTTTAGTGGGAGTTGTTTATAATACTTCTAAACATCACAAATGAAGACACAGAAGCAGAATGGAATTGAGGGGTTTCCTCAGTAGTAAGCGCCAAGGACTTAGAATACGTGGAGCGAAAGATTGCTCTTGTCAATGTGGACAATTCCACCAGTGCTGCATACTTTGGGATCTCATTCTTCTGGGCCCATGCTATGTCTATATCCACCAAGACCCTATCAAGGATCTTCCAAATATTTCTTTGGTCTACATAGAACCTTCCAGGAAGCCATCATTTAGCCTTCTTTCTCATTCTATGCTCCATCTACCTTCTTTTGGGGCAGCTAAATAGCTCAGTGGACAGAGTGCTGGCTCTAGACTAAAGGAGACCTGAGTTAAAATCCCGCCTCAGACCCTTACTAGCTTTGTACCAATGGGCAAATAACTTAATCTCTGTCTTCCTTGGCTTCCACATCTGAAAAATGGATATAATAATAGCACCAGGGGCGGAGCCAAGATGGCGAACTGCAGACAGCGTTCTCTGTGAGCTCCTGAGACCTTCCCTCAGACCCAGACAAATTGAGCCTCTGAATTGGTTCTGGAGTGAGGGTGCCACCAAACACTTGGACTACAACGCACTTCTAAAAATATCTACTTTGAAAAAACTCCTGAGGTCAGTTTTAGACGGTCAGGGGATGGAGCAGCTCCCAGCGCTCAGACGCCAGTGTGCAGCCGGGGCACAAGTCCGGGGCTGGGAAGGAGCAGAAGATTTTAGGCTGCCAGGAAGTCCCTGGGAGACACTTGGGCCACTTTGCTCTGCTTGAGGGCAGGTGCTTTGGCAGGTCTACCTTTGATAAAGAGTGGATTGAGAGCAGCTGAAAGTGTGGTCCTAGTGGGGATCTGACCAGATCAGCCCCAGACCGGAAATCAACTGGGCAAATCGCCCCAGGGCAAATTGAAATTTCATCTGCTGCTGCTGCTGCTGCTGTTGCTGCTGCTGCTGCAGAATTCCCTGGGGTGACTGATACCTCAGCTAAACATCATGAGCAAGAAGAAGAGAGCTCTCACCATAGACAGCTTTTATGGAGAGAAACTAGAGCAGTCCCCAGATCCTGAGATTCTGAAAACAATCCCAGATAAAGCCACAAAGGTGGACTTAAGCTGGTCTCCCTTTCAGAAGGCTTACCTGGAAGATTGCATAAAGAATCTCAAAAGAGAGCTAGAAGAAGATTGAGGAAATAAACTGAGAGCAGTGCAAGAAGGAAACATCGCCCTGCAACAGAGATGTGAAAAACTGGAAAATAAGTCTGGTGAATCGGAAAAAGACAAAAATTCACTGAAAAACAAAATTAGTGAATTGGAAAAAGACAAAAATTCATTGAAAAACAAAATTAGTGAATTGGAAAAAGACAACAATTCACTGAAAAACAAAAT
>JAJPUD010006075.1:23017-39266 GCA_023553655.1 Myrmecobius fasciatus | reverse complement strand
AAATCATGAAAGAGAATTGCCCTGATGTTTTAGAATCAGAAGGCAAAGTTGGTATTGAAAGAATTCACCGATCACCTCCTGAAAGAGACCCCAAAATTAAAACCTCAAGGAATATCGTGGCCAAATTTCAGGACTATCGCACCAAGGAAAAGATATTACAACCTGCTAGAAAAAAAACAGTTCAAATACCAAGGAACTGTCATTAGAATTACACAGAAAATAAAAGGTGAGATTAATAAAATTGCAAATAAGAAAACTATTGAATTAATAAATAAAACTAAGAGTTGGTTTTATGAAAAAACCAAAAAAATAGATAAGCCTTTAGTTAATTTGATCACAAAAAGGACAGAGGAAAATCAAATTGTTAGTCTCAAAAATAATAAGGGAGAACTTTCCTCCAATGAAGAGGAAATTAGAGTAATAATTAGGAGTTATTTTGCCCAACTTTATGCCAATAAATTCGATAATCTAAATGAAATGGAGGAATATCTACAAAAACATAAATTGCCTAGGTTAACAGAAGAGGAAATAAATTATTTAAATAGCCCCATTTTAGAAAAAGAAATAGAACAAGCTATTAATCAACTCCCTAAGAAAAAATCTCCAGGGCCAGATGGTTTTACATGTGAATTCTACCAAACATTCAAAGAACAATTAATTCCAATACTATACAAACTATTTGAAAAAATAGGGACAGAAGGTATACTACCAAATTCCTTCTATGATACAGATATGTTGCTGATAGCTAAACCAGGTAGGGTGAAAACAGAGAAAGAAAACTATAGACCCATTTCCCTAATGAATATTGATGCAAAAATTTTAAATAAGATTTTAGCAACGAGATTACAGAAAGTTATCTCCAGGATAATACACTATGACCAAGTAGGATTTATACCAGGAATGCAGGGCTGGTTCAATATCAGGAAAACTATCAGCATAATCAATTATATCAATAACCAAATTAATAAAAACCATATGATTATCTCCATAGATGCAGAAAAAGCCTTTGATAAAATCCAACACACATTCCTATTAAAAACACTAGAGAGTATAGGAATAAATGGGCTTTTCCTTAAAATGATTAGTAGCATCTACTTAAAACCATCAGCAAGTATCATATGTAATGGAGACAAACTAGAACCATTCCCAGTAAGATCAGGAGTGAAACAAGGCTGTCCCCTGTCACCATTACTATTTAATATTGTATTAGAAATGTTAGCTTTGGCAATAAGAGAAGAAAAAGACATAAAAGGAATTAGAGTAGGTAATGAAGAAATCAAATTATCACTCTTTGCAGATGACATGATGGTATACTTAGAGAACCCTAGAGACTCAACTAACAAAAGTACTAGAAACAATTCACAACTTTGGTAAAGTTGCAGGATTCAAAATAAATCCACATAAATCATCAGCATTTTTATATATTACCAACAAAGTTCAGCAGCAAGAGATAGAAAAAGAAATTCCATTCAGAATAACAGATGATAGCATAAAATATTTGGGAATCTATCTGCCAAGGAAAAGTCAGAAACTATACGAACTAAACTACAAAACACTTTCCACACAAATAAAATCAGACCTAGTCAACTGGAAAAACATTAAGTGCTCATGGGTAGGCCGAGCGAATATAATAAAAATGACAGTACTACCCAAACTAATTTACTTATTTAGTGCCATACCAATCAAACTCCCAAGAAATTATTTTACAGATCTAGAAAAATAGTAGCAAAATTCATTTGGAAGAACAAAAGATCAAGAGTTTCAAGGGAATTTATGGGAAAAAAAGGCTGATGATGGTGGACTTGCTATACCAGATCTAAAACTATATTATAAAGCAGCAGTCATCAAAACCATTTGGTACTGGCTGAGAAATAGAGCAGTCAATCAGTGGCATAGAATAGGATATCAGGACAAGCTAGGTAATAACGTTAGCAATTTAGTGTTTGATAAACCCAAAGACCCCAACTTTTGGGATAAGTACTCACTATTCAGCAAAAACTGCTGGGATAATTAGAAACTAGTGTGGAAGAAATTAGGACTTGCCCCACATCTAACACCACATACCAAGATAAGATCTAAATGGATTCATGATGTAGATATAAAGAGTGATATTATAACCAAATTAGAGGAACATAGGATAGTTTACCTCTCAGACCCGTGGAGATGGAATAAATTTATGTCCAAATAAGATTTGGAACTCTTAATTGAACACCAGATAGATAATTTTGATTATATTAAGTTAAAAAGTTTCTGTACAAATAAAACTAATGCAGACAAGATTAGGAGGGAAGCATCAAATTGGGAAATCATTTTTACATTTAAGTGTTCTGATAAAGGTCTCATCTTTAAGATATATAGAGAATTGTCTCACATTTATAAAAATTCAAGCCATTCTCCAATTGATAAATGGTCAAAGGATATGAACAGACAATTTTCAGATGATGAAATTAAAACTATTTATAATCATATGAAAAGGTGCTCCAAATCACTATTGATCAGAGAAATGCAAATTAAGACAACTCTGAGATCCCACTACACACCTGTCAGATTGGCTAAAATGACAGGAAAAGATAACGATGAATGTTGGAGGGGATGTGGGAAGACTGGTACACTGATGCACTGTTGGTGGAGCTGTGAACAGATCCAACGATTCTGGAGAGCAATTTGGAGCTATGCTCAAAAAGTTATCAAACTGTGCATACCCTTTGACCCAGCAGTGTTTCTATTGGGCTTATATCCCAAAGAAATCATAAAAGAAGGAAAGGGCCCCACATGTGCAAGAATGTTTGTGGCAGCTCTTTTTGTGGTGGCTAGAAACTGGAAACTGAGTAGATGCCCATCAATTGGAGAGTGGCTGAATAAATTATGGTATATGAATGTAATGGAATATTATTGCTCTGTAAGAAACGACCAGCAGGACGATTTCAGAGAGGCTTAGAGAGACTTGCATGAACTGATGCTGAGTGAGATGAGCAGAACCAGGAGATCGTTGTACACGGCAACAACAGTATTATATGAGGATCAGTTCTAATGGACATGACTCTCTTCAACAATGAAATGCTTCAAACCAATTACAATTGTTCAGTGAAGAAGGCCATATACACCTAGAGAGAGGGATATGAAATGTGGACCACAACATAACATTTTCATGTTCTCTATTGATGTTTGCTTGCAATGTATTTCCTTTATCAGATTGTTCTTTCTTATAGATATGATTTCTCCTGAACAAAAAAATGATGTGTGGCAATAACTATATATATATATATATATATATTAGATTTAAGTATTCTAACATAATTATCATGTAGTGGATATCCTGCTATCTAGGGGAGGGGTGGGGAGTAGGGGGGAAAATTTGTAAGAGAAAGCTTTGTAAGGGTTAATGTTTAGGAATTACCCATACATATGTTTTGCAAATAAAAAGTATCAATAAAAAAAATAATAGCACCAGGGTTGTTGTAAGGATCAAATGAGATAATAATTTTAAAGAGCTTAGCACAGTGACTGGCATGTAAAACGTATAAATGTTAGCTATGGCTATAGTCATACATGTCCTCAACATTGTCTTTTACACCATTCCCTGTGTGAAATTTATCATTGCTAAAATCATCCTATTCCCCTTTGGACCACCTATAATGGTAATTCTCACCAATGTAGCATCACAGAAAGAATATTGGCTTTAAAAGATAGGTTCAGTGGCAGCAAGCCACTTAGACTTGTAAAGAATACTGTACAATCTCCTGAAAGCAATATAGCCTGTGGTTCTTATTTCTAGACCCATCTGTAGTGCTGTCTAATATAGATGCATAGATAGATATAGACAGATGGAGTGAGAGACAGACAGATAGACGGGGCGGGGAATAGAGAAAGAGACAGAGAGCGAGAGAGAGCAAGAGAGCAAGAGTGTGCCAGGGAGAGTGGGGGGAAGGAGAGAAAAAAAGAGAAAAGGAAGGAAGGGAGGGAGGGAGGAAGAGAGGAAGGGAAACAATGCCATGTCCTTGGGCTACCTGGAAAACTGCAGGCCATAATCTACAGAATTGGTATTCTTTACTTCTTTAGTTTGTTTAGCACTTTAGTTTATTCCTTTCCAATGACTATGAAATTCATCAAGGAGGATTTCTTTTTTTCCAGAATTCAATGTAATTAACACAATATTATGAGCAAATAGGAGCACCAGGAGACTCTTTCATTTGTATTGTGCATAAGATATGTTCCATGACTCTGGTGAACATCTATTTAGCCCCAAATTCTTTCTAAAAAATATAATTCAAAAAATTCATTGCCTTCTTTTATTTTTATGTCAAATGCATTTCCCAGTATAGATTTTCCATTACCCTGCCCAAAGAACCATTCCTTATAAAAGAGGAATTGGCTAGTGAGGGGGGCCAGTCCTAAAGAATTAGCAGATTCATAATTCCTGATTGGCTGGCCAGAGCACGTATGATACTCCTGCTGCAAATCCAATATATAGAACTTTGGATGCCACTTTTTAGTCATGTTAACCAAGGGATTTGTACTATTTGATGATGAAAAGTCTTCAAGTTGCTTCAGTAGCTGAAAGAACGGATGGCTTATTAAATGGTAAGCCAGAACTGGGTATGCATACAAAATGTTTGCAGGGACAATCTCCCTCTTTCTTGGTCGCTTTTAAGTACAGAGTATTGCTATAATCTACAAAGTAGGGATAGGGACCCCTTACCCTCAGGTGACAAATCAAATGGTTCTGGGTAAAAATTCTTCCAAGATTCTGTCAACACATTGAACTATCTAAATGGGGTCTGAACAAAATCTCTAATGGCCCCTTGCTATACAGAGCACATCAAAAATTCTCTAGGAGTCCTTCTCCCTTAAAACTCTATGAACATTGCTTCTGGGTTCCTATATCAAAGGGCACTTAAAATTTGCTCAGTGGATTCCTACCACTGCACAGACATACACATGGAAGTCCACACGTGCCCAACAATATGACAAACAAGTTCAGTTTTACAAGAAAGGATCAGTTAAGTCCTGAACATGTATGAGGCTGCAAAAGGGATAACAAATTGGTATTGATTACTCAATATCTCTGGGCCTACAATCCCAACAGACTTGTGATGGAGAGAGCCATCTGCCTCCAGAAAGAGGATTGTCAGGACTGAATGTAGATTACAACATAATTTTTTCACCATTTTGTTGTTGTATGTTTGCTTTTTTTCATTCTCATTTTTTCCCTTTTTGATCTGATTTTTCTTGTGCAGCATGATAAATGTGGAAATATGTATAGAAGAATTGTACATGTTTAACATATATTGGATTGTTTGCTGTTGGGAGGAGGGGGAGGAAAGGAGAAAGAAAAAGTAGGAACACAAGGTTTTGCAAGGGTGAATGTTGAAAACTATCTTTGCATATATTTTGAAAATAAAAAAACTATTATTTAAAAAAAAAAGATCTCTAGGCCTACTAGCAAACTTTATTCTTATGAACAACAGTCCATATGAATCCTACAATAAAGCAAGCAATGTATGTCTGCTTACATGTAAGAAAGAAAACAAATTAATATGTAAGATCCAAATATATATTTAAATAATTGGGTGAGCTTAAACAAATGAGTACAGTGCTGCAACAGCTTTTGGTACATAAGCATTCAAACTACTCAAAAGTTATCTCACAGAAACCCATCAAACTTTTAAAGAGAACATAATGGAAAATAAACCGTCTGACTGAGGTCTAAAACAAAAGGGAAAATGCTATTTTTTTCCATAATAAATCCTAGAAAGTAGAGTATCCATTAATGAGAATCCTGTATGGAAAACATCTCTAATAGTTCCTCATAAATAAGAATGATCCAAATTTAATCCAGACACAGCTTTCACCTATAGCAGCAACTATTCTAGGCTTACTCTCCAAATCCCTTGCTCACACTGGCAATTGGATCCCCATTGGGAGAGTGACTTCAGGTTTCACGGATAAACTGTGGCTTCTATTACCATCACTCAAGCTCTCATCAGTATGATATCAATTAGTTTTTCCAAAGGGAAATTTATTGAAAAGTCCTGCAAGGACAGAAGTCATAAATCAACACCAGCATACTTCAATTGGGGGCACATTATTCACTATGATACCTTCGGTTCCTGGGTAGAGTGCGATCAAAATTAAAGCATAAATATCCTGAAACACATATGTGGAAAATGGAGTCGAGGGTTACCTTGTGACTCTTGGCTCTGGAAGTCCTTTTCTCCTAGCAATGAGATCTCCACCCATGGAAGAATCTCTCCCTTGCTCAGTCTGACTATCTCCATGCAGGATGCAACATCTATCCTGGTGGGTCAATCGACTTTGGGGCCTGATTCAAGCAGCTCACTTGCCAAGGCTAGCTCCTTATCAGATGCAGTTATTGAAAGCTCCCGCTGTCTGTTTATTGACATAGATTTCTAAGGGGACCTACCTTTTTCTGATGGCTCTTCCAATGTCATGGAATTTACAAAGTCTTTTCTTGGTCTGTTCCTTTTCTGGATATTCATTTACCTAAGGCCAGGAAAGAAAAAATAGGTAGCATGTACTCAGCAAAAAGAACTAACACAAATCAAGTACATAATTATTTTCAGGAATCTCCACCTACAATTCCCTATTACCACAAAGAAAGAAGGAAGATACGTCTCATATCTTCTATGGAGCTATTTGAGGATTATAATTCATATTCAATACATTTTGTTTGTCCTTTCCCAATACTTTTCTGTAGCCATTTCTTCATATTGCTTTCCTGATTCTGCTTCACTTTGCATCAGTTTATATATGTCTTTTTATGTTTCTCTATAGTCTTCATATTTATTGTTTCTTACAATGGAATTGCAATACATTATATTTATGTACCACAATTTGTTTAGCCATTCCTCAGTCAATCAGGTCCAACTTCCTTATGTCTTTTGGCTGAATTTATGGTAAAAATGTCCATGTGAATGTGGTTCAGATGCTTCAGTACTATGCTACTGAACAAAAATTGTATATCAGGAGGACTAACATTAAAAATAATGTTCTTAGTTTGCTTATCAATCAATAAGCATTTATTAAGCATCTCCTATAGACCTGGCACTACAATGAGGATACAGACAAAGTGAAACTTGAGAAGTTCAAGTGTCATTGAGAGAGATCACATGTACATATATAGGTCGAGTATGCTACAAGAACAAGAGAGTCTCAGTTCTGCCATGTTTTCTTCCACATTGGCACAAGTGAATAGGTCACACAGAATTGAGGTATGTTTCATATTTTCATATTCTCATTTATTTCACAGGTAGCCAAGGCCAAAGGATTCCTCAACTTATGGCCAACCTTCTGGCAATACTTTCTATATCCAATTCTGTTGACCCTGGGCTTACATAGTGTATTACTAATCCTATGTAGCCATATCTGCTATAACATTGTTCTGAAAATACAAATTTGTTCCAATGAGATTGGGGACAGATATTAGGGAATGAATTTAGCATATTTCTTTTTTATTTATGTGTGATTTCACAAGTGAGAAAAAGAAAATGTTACATAGTTGGCCCAAGCATGAGCATATATATGCCCACATCTCAATTACCTGCTACCTAAGCACATTAAGTTCATTGTCTCTCTCTCTCTCTCAAGGTTGAATAGTACCATTTCACAATAATTTGCTAGTAGCAACCTATCTGACACCGACTTCCATAAGCAAACTTCAGGTTCTTTTCAAGGTAAAGAACCAAGCTTATTGTATACCTTGTGGCATATCAGGAGCTGTGGCTTGAAGAAGATTGATTTGTCCCTACCCCATCTCTCATCTCCTACCATTGCCAACTGAGGCCCCAAACTTTGCAGGATTGGTCTGAGATCCTGAGTGCAGACTGAACAGCAACTTGAAGCCACTAACACCATCACCACTTATTGTTGTATATGTATTTTTAACCATTTACATGTCTAAAATTGTATTACCATTTTTATTAGGTTTATTTAAAAAATTCACAGATCAGGAGCACTGTACCCCTTAGCCCTGTGGTTTTTATTGCATGATTTTACATAGTGGAGTAATTTTTAGGAACTCATTTATGTTTAGTTTTTCCAACTTGTTAGAATCTGCCCAATTTTGTGTTCCTTTTGTGGAAGCTATGTGAGTGTTTAAAAATGAACTTTTTTCATCCTTCCAAAGGAGGAGGGTAGCTATTCCATTTGGTCATGAAAGCAGCAGCAGCATGCATGCTTGTGTTTATCTACAGCATAAACACAAAGTCCAAAACTCTTTAATCTTCTGATTCTGCCCTATACCTTTCTTCATTGGCATATTTGCACCCATGAGCTAGTTTAACTAAATTGGCCATGTGAGTTTTTTTTTTTTTTATTAACTATGGAGTCAGGTAATGCTACAGAAAGCTTCCTACTAGAAAGTGGGGTTGTGTAGTCAAACTCTAGCCATGTGTCATTCGAGTCAATTAATCACCGGATAGACTCATTGGGTTTCTCTCAAGTTCTATCATTTTCAATCAATTTCACAGAAATTGTAAAAATGCTTTATTTGCCAACTCAAAAATTCTGTTGAATAGATTTGGGGTCACCTAAGGGAAGAGGCCTAGAACAAATTCCCACTACAAAAAATCGATATTTAGGACAATGTAGAAACATGCCATTAGATTTGTTTGTCACTATCCCTGAAATAGAATGAAATTCCAACTTCAAAGTAATGCAGCCAGGTACCTTATGATATCTTTGTTCTGGAGTTGAATCTATATTTTTACAACATTTTATGGCTTTTTGTTGGTGATAAAACCAACTCTCTTTTCCTTATTCTGTGTTTATAGAAGCTACATCAAGTCAATGCTATGTCTCCCTGCTTAATAACAAATCTGTAATACTGGGTTGCATGTGATGGAACCATTTAAACTGATTGATAGATTTTCCCTGTCACTCTGTGATCTATGGGGACCTATGAACATTGAAGTCATTTAAATGAGCTCTAGAGAACTGGGATGATCATACTCAACTCAACCATGTTTGAGTTTTCTTTAGGTAAGGGTATCCACAATTTATTTTACAGGGCCAAGGGGTCTGCATTTGACATGAAGAAAGTTGAGTCTGAGTTTTAATTCTGCCACTAATTTGCTGTGTTAACTTCAGTGATGCACCTGTCCTCACTGAACTTCAATTTCCCAGTGAAATTAGATGGCATTTCCTATAATGCCTCTTTTTGCTTTAATATTCCAAGGATTCCTGAATTTGCACCTGAGAAACCCAAAACTCAGATTCACTTTTGAGTGAGAATGGTGATTTTTTTAAAGGAAAATTAAGTTCTGACTTTGAGACTTGGAAAACCAGGATCTCTGTACATGAATGGATTCCTTCTAAGGCCCCTAGATGTGTCAGATGAATTTTAGCTCAATTGGATTTGCCAGTGGTGACCAGGACACAGATTGCAGGGGATTAATGTGCTTTGGTTACTCATGAGCCTGTAGTGCTAGAGTGCTAGACCTAGAATTAAAAAGATCAAATTGTGACTCAGATGTTCCCTAGCTATGTGACTCCAGTTAATCTCTCTTGTCCTCCGTTTTTTTCATTTGTAAAATGAAGGAATTGGCTTTGATGGCCTCCAAAGTCCCTCCTACCTCTAAATTCATGATCTTATAATCCATTTCTCCCTTACTCATTGATTTATGTTATTTGCCTTTCATTGTCAAAGAGGACCATGACTTCAGGGAGGCAAAGCTATGAAGTGCAAGTGAATTGTATTTAAGTGATAGAGGGCAGTGCAAGGTCTCCTGCCTCACTTTCCCCTTCAGGGTCATTTGAGTCCAGTGGCAAGATTCAGATCAAGATAACTGGAGATGGCCCTCGATTCAGGGGGAGAGCTTGGTCTTTTTAAGCGGAGATCTTCAACAGGTCTCAGTTTAACTGAGGCAGTGCCTAATCAGTGATTAAGGCTAGGTAGCAACTGAGTCAAAGATTCTTCTCTTTCATCTAATACAAAAAAATCTAAATCAATAAATCTGGGAGGGGGAGACCCTGGATTTTTGGCCAAAGTAGAAATGATTGCTATGTACATTCATTCTGAGTCAATCAGGACCCATTACATTTTTAAATGGAATTAAACAGTCATCTGAACTAGAAGCAGAGAAGAGAAACAGACTCTTGACCCCAAAAGATCATCTCTCTCAAGTATCCCATGTGGGGGCAAGACCCACTCTTGACTTTGTCTTACCTGTCTCTTAGGCATTTTCAATTTAACATTGTATTATACTCATTAGTGATTGTATACATTATCTGCCTTATTACAATGTAAGCTCTGAGGGTTTTGAGGACAGGAACAACTATGGTTTACTCTTTGCATCATCCACCCACTCTCCCAAACAACCACCTTCAAAACCTTTTACATAGTAGATATCCAATATGTAGCTGTGGGCATACTAAAACACTAGTCACTGAACACTTTCCAAACTCCTACCACCATGATCATTATGTCTATAATTGAAAGGTACCAAAATAGGATCTGATCTTTATCAGCAATGGCCTAAAATTTAGTCCCTATTGGTGTTAGCTCTCCTAGAAATATGTGCAAATGGGTTCAAGATCTAGCGGCACTTTCTTAGACATCAAAGCACCTGTTTGGAATGGCTGTTGGAATAAGCATGGTGTCACTGTTACAGGTATCAGAGCTATACCAGGGACTTATATATGGGATTTTACCCCATGGCACAGGGGTAATGACAGCAATTGCAATTCTTTACCAATGTAGGAACAATAAAACTTAACCAGTCAATATATGAAATGACTAAATGGTTAATTGAAATCATATTCTACTAGGTCCTGCTATACTCTTCCCATCCTTCTTCCAGTGTCCTCAGATCCTTGCCTCTTTCTCACGGAATAGTATTCCTACCCCACAGTAGCAATGACAACATATATCCTCTCTACCTTACCCTCCTAAAGGGGGTGTGTCATGCTTTCTTTAACTAAAGGCCCACTTTGAACTTCTTGCCTTTGTCATCATTTGTGGTGTTAACTTTAGGCACAAAATGTTCTAGTTACAGCTCTGGCAGGTTTGATGTACCAATCAGCAGAGTGGAATACATCCAGATCAAATGGAGTCACACAAGTCTATTTATACAGGTGCAATCAGAGTAGCCAAGCTGAGGACATGCATGGTGGTGGTGGTGGGGTTTGCACACTAGAAGATTGCTTCCGATTGGTGTGAGACAAAGTTCTGGTGGAAAGAAATTGAGAATGTCTTTATAGCCTCCCAAGAAAAAAGGCCTATTCCTGAGTATTCCACTGTTCTCAGTTTTTCCCTTATTACCCTAAATGTTACAAGAAGCATACTAAAAACAGGGGATTTGTTAACCTCTTTTCTGGAGGTGCTACAAATAAATGTTGCTGTGAGTAAGTGCGATTAGTGGGCAACTTGATAGAAGTAGGAAACTCCGACCAGAAAGGACTCCCATCAATGCATGCAACACAGAGAGACACATACACACACATGTGCATGCATGGATGCATGGATGCCATTTGGCAAACTTGGTGGCACCAAGACCACGATGTATAATTGCCATCTGAAGCTCTGCCTTGTCATTTGTCTGAATCTCTGTGCTGTGGGTCTGTCCTAAGTGTGCTACTGTGGCTAAGCAGGGCTGAATTTTCCTTGGAGGGTTTGGCCATGGGGAGCATTTATTGTTGAATGTCAGTTTGGAGCCACAATGTAGAAACGGCATTGCCTTCCAGTCATTTCATTATTCTGTATTGGAAAAGTCCTCATCACCCTTGTGTATATGTTGAGGGTATTGCTCAAAAAACAAGCTTTGAAATGCAGCCAATAAAGCCTGGAGCTTTCTTTATGATATGCTGTTTCCCTAAAGCACTGTTGCAAAGCATAATAAGGACACATCATACCTCCCCTTCCTCCCTCCTATATATCTCACTCCTTACTCCTTCTATGAAGCTATTTAACAAATGCTTTCAACTTTTTCTCCTTTTGAAGGCCTTCTCTCAAATAAACCAAGTACCCAAATCTGTGTCTATACCAGATAAATCTTTTTCTTGAAACCAAAGGAATTTAATTAGTTCAATCTCCTAATTAGTTTAAACTAATTTATGAAAAGAACACTGCTTTGAGAGTCAGGGGATCTGGGTTCAAATACTGGTTCTGCCAGTAAGTAAAAAAAAATGCCCTCTTTCATCTCTAGCTTCTTTTCCTATAAAATGAGTTGTCCTGTTTAAGAACTTTCACATTACAGTTCATGATAGCTAGGTGGCTCAGGGGATAGAGTACCAGGTCATAAGTCAAGAAACCCTGAGTTTCTTGCTAGCTGTGTGACTGATCAAATCACTTAACTTCTGCCTGCCACAGTTTCCCTCATCTGTAAAATGGGGATAATGGCATCACTTCCCAGGAATGTCATGAGGATCAAATGAGAAAAGAATTATAAAGCCCTTAGTTCAATGCCTAGTGAATAATAGGTGCTATATACTTGTAAGGTATTATTATGATTGCTGCTGTTATTATTCTTATTTGTATTACCTTGTTCAGAGGAGTCTCAATTTCAGATAAAATACAAGTAGTTCCAGATAACATCAGAAATGTTGAGAAAGCACCTCCTGCCTCACCACCAAATGTAAAGACTGATTTTAGCAGCCCCTTTCAATGTCTCTATTACTCCATGTCCTTCCTCATATATAAAATATTATATGCACATAATATAATGCATATAATATATATATCATATAGCATACACATGCATATTAAATATCATATATTTAATATATCTCATATATTACACATATACACATTAAATATCATATATATATATATATATAATTCCATTTCCTTTGAAATTCAATTCAAGCAATACCTTCTATATGAAGACTTTCATGATGCCTCCAGAAGGGAGTACCCTTTACCCTGCATCCATTTTATATAGTTTTAATTTGTGTATGTGTTCTCTTTTCCAATGGAATATAGTCTCTCTGAGGGCAAGAACTGTTTCATTTTGGGCTTTGAATTACTTAGTAACTAGCTTTGTCCCTGGCTTATGAAGATAGTCAAAAAACAGAAATGAGATTTCTCAACCAAAGATTAAGATGAAGAAATCATAAGCACTTAGAGAAATGGATTATACCTAAAGAGGGCTGGGAAAAATACATTTGCCAGGAGACTAGTAGGTATAATTGAAAATTTTTAAATGACAAAGGAACTGGGAGAGGGGAAATGCTCTCATATATCTGTCAAGTCAGATTCAACAGACTAGTAGATACAGTATAAGAACATCAGTGGAAAAATCCAGTAATTGAAAGAAGATTGCAATGAAGAAAAAAATAGAGCCTTAGGTGTCTACATGTCAATGTGCAAAGTGTGGACAATAAACACAGTCAAGTAAAGGTCTTAATCCAAGAAGATAAATTAAACTTCAAATCAATCTCTAAGACATAGAGGGATGTGATTCACATAGCAATGGAAGGGCATAACTTATTTAAAGGAATATATTAGATAAAAGGAAGAAGACATAAGAACGTGGAATTAATAATCTTAGCTAACATTTTTAAGCATATATCATGTACCAGGTAGCTGCTATATAAATCCTCAATTTAGCACTGAGAAAACTGAGGCAAAAAGAAATTAAATGACTTGTTCAAAATCACAAAACTATTGCATGTCTGAGGCTAGATTTGAACTTCCTAACTCCAGATCCAGGGCTGTATCCACTAAGCCTCTTAGATGCCTCATGTAATGGGAACAAACATTTATTAAGTGCCTACTGTGGTGCAAGGCACAGTGCTAATAGCTTAACAAATATCTTATTTAATCCCATAACAATCCTGGAAGGGAGATGCTATTATGATCTCCATTTTACAGATAGGGAAACAAAGGCAGACATAAATAACTTGACCAGAATTGCACAGGCGGTAAATGATTAAGATTGAATTTGAATTCAAGTTATCACCTAGCTAGAGGAACATTTCCTATGGAAATGACCTTGTGGCAGGGACACAGGGCAGGATGAGGGGGAAAAGAACAAAACATAATAGAGAACATTTAAGTGAAAGACAACTATACAGGGCATATGTTATAGATCACCTGAACAGGATACTGATGGAGATCACAGAACTCTTTAAGCAGATGACAAGACTGGCACAGAGACATGATCTGAAATTTCAGTGATGAGAACCATCATCTTCATAACCATTTACTGTACTTCTCTTTTTGGTAAAAGCAGAGTATCTTATAAGATATATATTTATTTTGATAGTAACTTCATTTTTCATAATGGGGAAAAAAGTACAAGAGGAATTCCAATTCTGGATCTAATTCTAAACAATGAGGAATAAATGAATGGAAATGTGTCATGTTAGCATTCACAAAATATAAGAAGGAGAATGCCAGGTTCAATATGAAGTCTACTCTCAATTTGGGGAGCCTGAATTTCAAAGAGTTTCAAAAAGAGAAAAAGAGGATTCCAAGGCCTATGATTTCCCAAAGTAAGTCAGCTTGAGTGAGATGGAAGGTTCTAAAGTATGAAAGTCTGATCCTGCAGAAGATAGGTATCATATTTCCATATGCGTTTTATGACATTGCAGTTTGTAATAAATTACAAGAGTGATAAAGTCTTCCAAAGTTGTTAGTCTTTATAATATTGTTACTCTAGTTCTTCTCATTTCATTCTATATCTGTTCATACAAGTCATCCCAGGATTCTCTGAAACAATTTCTCTCATTTTGGGGCATGGCCAATACAGGAACTTGTATATTTGTTGTAATCTGGGAGGGGAAGACTGGTCAAGGCAAAAAACAAGTGGTATTTACTCTCACTCTGAGACTATCAGGGCCCAAACAATAGCCAAGCGAAGCTTGGTCTGGGACCTACCATGGCCAGTCAGTGAGAGTCAGAGTGATTTGGTTTAAGGCATGATCCTTAAAAATAAAATCTAGAAGGTAAGTCCCAAGATATCTTGTGAGATTTTAGCAATCAAAATTCATATTCTTTTGGGCAGAGTACCCACTGGTATTATGTGTCATATGTAGACAGAGAGAGAGGAGGGAGGGAGAATAGGAAGAAAGAAGGGGAAAAAAGGAAAGAAGGAGGGAGGGAAGGAAGGAACTGTATCCCCCAAATGGAACTGTCCAATTGGGTCCCCAGTGGGGCATCTACTACTACTCACAGATTGTTGTGTGTCCTTTTTTCTTGATGAGAACCATGACATCAGGAACATGATGTCATGACTTGCAAGTGAATTAGATTTGAGTCAGGCAGGACTGAGCAAAGTCACGAGGTTCACTTTCTTTTCTCTGGGTTCAGTGGCAAGATATGGATCAGGGCAGCAGGAGATGGCCCTAGATGCAGTGGGAGACCTGGCCTTTTTAAGCTAAAGTCTTCCTCAGGTCTCAGTTTGTCTGAGGCAAGGCCCATTCAGTGATTAAGGCTAGGTAAGAAACGAGGCAAAGAATAACCTCTTTTAACTAGTTACAAAACAAAAACAAAAAAAAATCAATAAAAATCTGTGAGGAGAAGACCTTTAGGGATTCTGGCCAAGACAAAAATAATTGCTATGAAGGGATTAAAATTCAAACAATAACCAAGTGAAGTGTGGCTTGGGATTTATAGTTGGCCCATCAGTGAGAGTTAAAGTAATTTGGATTTAAGGCATGATTTTTAAAATTTTGATATTGAAGGTAACATACTCAAATTGGAGCTTTTGCTTATAGCATGTCTTTTCTCTAAATGATACCCTCAATCCTCTCAGGATATCCCAAGAATTCTGAAGGAGTTGTATAGCTAATCTTGCTGTGGGGAATTGATTTATAAGTGAGAGTGGAAATTGTGATAAGGATCCTCACAAAAGAGGATTCCTATTCATATCTTTTAATTAGGTTTATTTTTGCTTTTTCATTGTCTGAGGTCATGATTGTTACACTTGCTTTTTTAAAATCTTGGCTGAAACATAATACATTCTGCTCCAGGCCTTTATTTTTACTCTGTGTCTCCCTCTGCATCAAGTATGTTTCTTGCAAACAACATGTGTTTCTTGGATTTTGTTTTTTTTAATCCATTTTATGATTCCATTTTATGGGTGAATTTATTCCATTCATATTCATAGTTGTGATTGCTAAGTGTATATTTCCAACCATCCCTAATTTTCTTTGTTTAATCCTTCTCTTTTTTTATCCTGTCCCTCCACAAAAATCTGTTTTGCTTCTAACTCCCCTCATCTTTCCTCAACTCCATCAGTCCCCCTTCTCTTATCTCCCTCTTTCTGTTTTTTCATTAATTTTTTTT
>JAJPUD010006075.1:6603-22617 GCA_023553655.1 Myrmecobius fasciatus | reverse complement strand
TGGTTCTGCTGATTTCACTCAGCATCAGTTCATGCAAGTCTCTCCAATCCTCTCTGAAATCCTCCTGTTGGTCATTTCTTACAGAACAATAATATTCCATAACATTCATATACCATAATTTATTCAGCCATTCTCCAATTGATGGGCATCTTTTCAATTTCCAGTTTCTTGCCACTACAAAAAGGGCTGCCACAAACATTTTTGCACATGTGGGTCCCTTTCCCTCCTTAAAAATCTCTTTGGGATATAGGCCCAGTAGAAACACTGCTGGGTCAAAGGGTATGCACTGTTTGATAACTCTTTGAGCATAGCTCCAAATTGCTCTCCAGAATGGTTGGATCCGTTCACAGTTCCACCAACAATGTATCAGTGTCCCAGTTTTCCCACATCCCCTCCAACAGCTATCATTATCATTTCCTGTCATTTTAGCCAATCTGACAGGTGTGTAGTTCTCCCTCTTTCTGTTTCCCTGTAATATAAGATAGATTTCTATACCCAACTGAATATGCATATTATTCCCTCTTTGAACCAATTCTAATGACAGTAAGATTCAAGTATTGCGTGTCTCTCCTCATTTTTCCCTCCACCACATAATACATTTTTCCTTTTGTACCACTTTTATGTGAGAAAATTTCCCCCACTCTTGCTCTCCCTTACCCCTTCTTCCAGGGCATCCCTTTTTCTCACCCTTTCATTTTATTTTTTTAAGTCATCCCTCCATAGTCAATTCATACCCATACCTTTTGTCTATGTATATTCCTTGTAACTGTCCTGATAATGGTACCATTCTTAGGAGTTACAATTATCATTTTCCCATGTATGAATGTAAAAAGTTTAACCTTATTGAATCCCTTATGATTTTTCTTTTCTGTTAACCTTTTTGTGCTTTGCCTGAGTCTTGTATTTGAATGTCAAAATATCTATTCAGTTCTGGTATTTCAATCAAGAATGATTCAATGTCCTCTGTTTCATAACATATCTATTTAACTCCTGAAGGATTACCCTCAATTTTGCTGGATTAGTTATTATTCATTATAATTCTAGCCTCATTGCCTTTCATAACAGCATATTCCAAGTCCTCTGATCCTTTAATGTAGAAGTTGCTAAATCTTGTGTGATCTTGACTGTATTTCTATGAGATTTCAAGTGTTTCTTTCTGGCTGCTTGAAATATTTTCTCCTTGATTTGAGAGCCCTGGAATTTGTCTATAATATTATTGGGAGTTTTAATTTGGGGGTTTCTTCTAAGAGGTGATTGGTGGATTCTTTCAATTTTGATTTTACCTTCTTTTTCTAGGGTATCAGGACAGTTCTTTCTTGATAAGATCTTGAAAGATGATGTCTAGATTCTTTTTGTTTTATTATGCTTTTAGGTAGTCAAACAATTTTAAAATTATATCTCCTGGATCCATTTTCCAGGTCAGTTGTTTTCCAATGAGATATTTCATTCCCTATCTCCTACATTTTTATTCTCTGACTCCGTTTTATGATTCTTGATGTCTTGTAAAGTTTTCAGCTTCTACATGCACAATTCTGATTTTTAAGGAATGATTTCATTCGGTGAGCTTTTGTACCTTTTTTCCTATTGGCTCAATTCTAGTTTTTAAGAAGTATTCAGTGAATTCTTATACCTTTTTTCCATTTGGCTAATTCTGCTTTTTAAGGAGTTCTTTTCAGTGGATTTTTAGCTTCTTTTATCATGCAGTAAATTTTGGTTTTTTAAGGTATTATTTTCTTCAGTACTTTTTGTACCTCTTTTACTGAGCTATTAACTTTTTTTTTCATAATTTTATTTGTTTTCCCAATTTTTCCCTGTATCTCTTCTTTTATTTTTAAAATACTTTTAAAGCTTTTTTCAGAAATTCTTTTGGGGCATATTCCAATTTACATTTTTCACTTAAGTGTTGCTTGGAAGCTATTTTAACATCCTTTTCTTCTTTCATTTTGTGACTTCATCTCCTTTGTCACCATGATGACTTTTTATGGTTAGGTTCTTCCTTTTTAATTGCTGTTGCTTACCAATTATTCAGCTTATTTTCTTTTACTTTTAAACTTTATATAGAAGGTAGGTTCTGCTCCAAGGGTGAGGGAGCATTGTCTCAAGTTTCAGGTTTTTCATGCTTCTGTTTTAGTCCATCAAAAGTGTTATGATTTAAGGAAAAGTGTGGATTCTGCTCTCTTGGACTGTGTTCATATCTTTACCTGGGAAGGGACTTTGTTTCCTTGCAGCAAAATTGCTAGTGCTCCTCTTATTCCTGGACCTATGACCAGTCCCTTACTCTCCTGAAGCCACCAGCACTAGTGCTCCTTTCTGTTCTGAACTTAGATCAGGATTCCTGCTCCCTTATGAAAACACTACAAGCACTCTTCTTTGCCCTGAAATTGTGACCATGACCTTATTCCCTTGTGGTCACAAGCACTAATGCTCCTATTCTCCCCAGAACTGCATGTAGACAGTACAATGGGGTCCTGAGCCCAGTTCTAGTAAGGGGTCCCTGATCCCCTTACTGTCAATAATTCTCAAAGCTGCTGCCACTGTTGTTGCAGTTACCTCCAAGGCCTGCTTCTTGCAATGTGGCATGACCTACATTGAACTCTGGGGCTGATCACCATCCTACTGAGACAGACCTTTCCTGCTGACCTCCTAAGTTGTCTTGGGCTGGGAAATTATTTTACCTTGATATTTTGTTGCCTCTGCCACTCCAGAATTTGATTTGCAGTATATTTTTAAATTGTTTGGAAAGAACTTTGGAAAAATTGAATTCCTGCTTCTACTCTTCCATCTCCTAAAAAAAAAAATTTAAAGGTTCATTGCCTCCAGGTTAAGAACTCTTATAAAAGAGTAATATCCAAATGGAATGAAACATATGATGAATTCTAATGTATATGCACTCTTTTGCTGAGTTGGGAGATAGGGAAAGATCAAAGAAAACATTGCGATAGATGAAAAATGGGCTATAATAGATATTTAATGAAATAGAGGAAACCAAAGCATTCTTGATTTTATTTATTATCCGTACCAGATTGAGAACGGCAGACTAAACTGATTAACAGGTAATTAAAGCCTAAGATAGGTAGAGGGAAAGGAAAATAAGCACCTAGCTATCCCAGATGAATTCAATTTACCAGGTCCTGGTGAAGGACATCTCAGGGGACTGAAAGAATTTGTAGGTTGCCTGCTGTTCCATTGAAGACTATCTCTGAAAAGTAGTAGGCAAACAAGTCAATTAGTCTGCCCAAGGGGTGCAGGATTTGTGTCTAGGCTAGAGGCCAAAGAAGTGACTCTTCAAAGAACTCAGAATCATGGTTATAGCTTTAGGCAAGCTCTATTGGAGGTATACAGTGAATTATCAGATGAGCATATCAACACTGTGGTCACTCTAGAATCCAGATTTTCTAAATATGCAGTACACACCTGGCTTGACCAACTGGCAAGGCTTCTGTGAAATTTGAGACAATGACTCAGAGATGAGTGACCTTACTTGTTCTGGTGCTGAAATTTTTGTATTATTTTTTTACTTTAAAAAAAGTAGAAAAACATTAGTGAATTCGGTGTTCATGACTATCCAATTTAATCTACTGTTTTAATATTCTACCATCAAATTACCAAGTTATCTTACATAATTAGAAAAAAAACAAGAAAATTTGTATAAAGGAACAAAAGATCGAGAATATCAAGAGAAACCATAGAAAATGAAAAATAAGAGGTGTTGGCATTAGCACATCTCAAATTATAATATGAAAGCAGTGGTTATAAAATATCTAATACTGAATAAAAATTGCAAACAATTCATACAGTAGATTAGATATGCAAACTTAGAATCAAATAGGATTAGCATTCAATAAACACGACTTTTTATTTCACAAGATGTGCTAGGAATTCCTTCTATGAACATATACCTCAAAGAAGTCAATAATATAAAGAAACACTCCATAAATATCAAAACATGCATAGAAGCACTTTTTGAAGTAGTAATAAACTGTGACCTAAATGGCTTCCCATCAAATGAGGAATCACTGAAGACAGCATAGTTTATAAATGTGATTGATTGGATATTATTGATAGATATTGATTAGGATAATTTTGATTGGGTTTTGATTTGGGATTGAATGTTGGATATTGATTAGGATAATTATGAAGAATTTAGAAGAAACAAAGCACTAACTGATTCAGGACAAGAAAGCAGAACTAGGAGAATAAGTGCATTGACTAAAATTGTACAAATAAAAAAATAATAAAAAACATCAGAATTCAAATTAAATATAATAACTGCTTCTGAATCTAGAGGAGCAGTGACAAAACACACCTTCATCTCAGTAGAGAAGTAGTGGACCATGAAGGTGAAATGTAGAGTACGCTATGTGATAACCACTACGTGTACTAGTTTTGCTTAATTGTCTTTGTTAAAAGGGAGGATTCTAGAGGTGGTGGGTTGCAAGTGGAATATTAAGAAATGATTGTGGTACATAAGGAAAGTCATCAAAAAACTTATTTAAACTTTTAAAACTTATTAAAACTTTTTAAAAAGACCAGCCAAGAAAAGTGAAAAGAATTATGGCATAAGGAGGGGTTAGAATACCTATTACACCAAATGCCACAATAAATTTCAAATGGATAAATGAGCTTAATGTAAAAAGCTATACCATAAAAACAAATGGGAAGAGATGCAAAGATGTAGATATAGAGAAATTTTTGGCTAGCTAGAATATAAGGGAATTTATAAAAGACAATACAGAGCAGTGTTAACAGTCTCAAATAGAATTGAGGGCCACTAAACTACATAAATATTGCTGGGGGCAACAAATAGACTTAGAAAACCACATATTCATATCATCTATGTTTTAGTATAATTTCATTTATTTTGTCAAATATTTCTCAATTTCATTTTAATCTGATTTGGGTGATACCATGTCTTTGACACCCCTCATGCAGATTACTTCAATTATATAAATATTTTTAAAAGCTTTTGCATAAATAAAGCAATGAAACTAAAATAAGATGAAAAGAAATGGAATGGAAAAATTTGTTATATTCAACATCATTGATAAAATGTGACAAAGAATCTATAGTGAATTGATAATAATCTATAAGATTAAAAGATATTTCCCAATCAACAACTTATCAAAGGAAATAAATGTTTTGAGAAGAAATAGCAAACATTACAATCATCTAAAAAGTGTTCAAAATTGCTCATAATGAGAGAAATATAAATTAAAACAACCCTGAAATAATCTAATAAACTGAAAAAGATAAAAGATGGAAAAATTCCATATTGCAGGAGCTATAAGATCAGTAAGTATCAACTGAAAGCTGGGGAAGCTTGAATTGCTCAAACTGTTTTTGAAATCAACAAAGTTCAGTTTAACTAAACCAAAAAAGTTAAAAAATTAGTTTATCTTCTAACCCAGTAAACCCAATTCTTTGACTGAGTGTATAACCTAAAGAGATTATTGAAAAGAAGAAAAAAATTCATCTATACAAAGATATTGAAAGCAGTGCTATTTATGACCAAAAAACCCCCAAAAAAACCTGGGAAAAAATTTTGGACAATAGTTGAAACATAAGGAATGATTATGATTAAATATGAATAATTCAAAGAAATATAGGAACAATTGTATGATATGATGGAAAATGACAAAGGTAGAGACAAAAGAACAATATACAAAAATGTAAAGATGCAATTATAAGATTACGCTTTATTATTTTCTGAAAGTATACTTTGTGAATGAATTTTGTTGGGGTTTTCCACTATGCTGAAACAGAATTTGTCAATTAAAAAAAGGAATAAAGGACTCAAACCTTCTTGAATCTATCTTTGAACTACTGTTCTCCACAATAGAAAAGATAAAAAGAAGGATAAATTTTGTCACAATTAAAAAATAGTAATGAAGGCAAATTCTTCAGGCAATAGGCCAGTGATACTGATTTCCATTTCTGTCACAGTTCTAGAACACAGCACATAAAGATGACTTGTGAGCACTCTGAAAGGGAAGAGAAGTGTGATGACCCAACATAAATTGATCAAAGTGAAGTCACATGAGACTAAGCTCATTTCTGCTTGTGACAGGCTTACTATACTGGAAATTAAGAGGACTTATAACTCACATTTATATATCACCTTAAGGTTTTCAAACTTCTATCTTTACAACAGCCCTGTGAAGAAGGCAATACAGATGTTATACCCATTTTACATATGCAGGAATTTGAGTTTCCGAGCTTAAATGACTTGACCATGGTCACAAAGCTAATAAACTGTGATAGGAACTAAGTTCTAGTCTCATGAGTCCATGTTCAACAAGCTTTCTGTTGCCACTCAATGTTAAGAGTAGAACTATAAGTATGTCTATATTTTGGTAAAGCATTAAACAAAGTTACTCATTTTGAATAAGATGAATAGGTGGGGGTTGGATGATTTTAAGTTAAAGAGAAATAAAACGAGCTGAACAACCAAACACAAACTGTTCAAAAAGCCTGCCATGTTTGCTCCCTTAGTAAACTTAGCCTCTCTAAATTTCAGTTTTATCATTTGTACATTGAGAATTCCTGAATCTCTTTCAGTTCTTAATCTATAATGCTATGATCTTATGATTTTGAAGTAACATCTCTAGAAGAGTGCCACAGGGGTCTGTCCTTGGTTTTGTTTATTAAAAAAAATAACTGTCAACTCGGACAATGACTTATGTAGCATCCTCAATGAATTTATGGATGACATTAAGCTGGAAGGGATAGATATAATGATGAAAGATAAAATTCTGGAATAAAAACGATCTTAGGAACCAAATCCATTATGACAAAATTTAGTAAAGATAAATGTAAAAATCTATACTTAGGTTTAAACAATCAATTGCAGAAGGATTATTTAAAATTATAAAAAATGATAATTTTAGTGGAGTCTATGAATATATATAAATCATCAGTAAGACATAGAAAATAAATACATTAATGTGAACTAAAATTGCATAAAGAATAATTTGTTAGAACAAGCAAGGATATATAGCTCCAATACCCTGGCCAGAGTACATTAGGATTATTATGTTCATGTCTGGGTATAACATTTAAGGGGAACGCTCCCTTGGGAATATGTGATGGAAGACTCCCCTGACCCCAACTTCAGAGAATTCAGAAAGATCCTCTGGCTGCTTCTTGTCAACCATGGCAACTCTTTTTAATTAGCTGCTGATTTAGAAAGCTGTGAATATTATAAAGTAGCAATCACTGGCTCATCAAGTCTTTCTTTTCGGTCATTCTAAAAATAAAATATCTTTCATCCTCCTGTGTCATTAAGCATGAGCTCATAGCCTCCTAGGCAAACATGAAAAGAACCACCTCCCATTTAGTTTGCCTTTCCTTGGGCACAAGGCTTTGTGGCCTATTGAAAGGAACACAGTAACTTCCCCTTCCTAAGCATTAGATCCCAGAGCATTTGGGTCAGAAAAAAAGACAACAGAAACAAAAGAGAAAGAGTCACCATATACAGAGAGAATGCAGAGAAAAGCCCACTTAGTACTGACAGGACTTTATTCAGAGGAAATGAAATGTAATCTAGTTAATGAGGAGGCCTATTGCAAATATCTGGAAGAGGTTTGAACACCAGCTTCTCAAATGACTGAAAAAACTTGATTTTTTTTTATTGCTCATCTTTTTCTTTTTTGAGAGACTAGAACAACTTGTTCTAAACCTGAATCACATTTCTACTCTGGGTATTTTTTAATTTCTTCCCCCTTGCTTCCTCTCTCCAGTGGGGAAGACCCCTTAGTCTAGAATCAAAGAAAAATTATTTGTCACAAGTCTGAGGTGGGGAATAAATGAAGCACTGGCAGCCATTTCCTTACAAGCTGATAGGCAAACCCAGATCACAAACCCAAGACAAACCACGAGGATAGCTAAAGGACATGGACTGGTAAAAATCACTAGGCCCTGAGGCCTCAAATAAGTCATGCCTATATAGAGAAGATTATGCTAAATAAAGAATAATACTAAGAAGCCGAGTATGTCTTGTTTCTGATGACATGCAATTGAAGGAATGTTCAATGAGCTTTGAAAATCATAAGTAAATAGTAACTTCATATGAGAATTTTTTTAAAAAAAATAATGTCCTATTATCTCAATGATTATTGGAAAAAAACTATTCTGAGAAATATCCTACAGACCATGGAAAGAATTTGATGTCCTTCATGTTGAGTATCACTTCTGGAAATCCTGAAAATTAAAATTTTCTTGATCCTTTATTACTAACATTAGAATACAGATTCCTAAGAAATGGAATTCTCACATCATCAAAATCAAAAATAATCTCCCATAGTGGTAGCTTGGGGTTAAAATAGCCAGTGATATCTAGAGCTGTCATCTTAGTCCAAAGGGGGAACATCTGGCTGCTTTTAGCTGCAAAGGTATATTGTGCCATCTTTTGAGCCCTAGTTCAGATAAATGCATAGTTGGATTAACAAATCTTTGTGAATTATCCAGTGGTACAAAATGTTAAGTGCCATGAGTTTTAAGGCCAACCTATAATTTGTGTTTGAAGCTATTAGTCTTTATAATTCAACTGTGTTGTTCTCCATTGCCAAAGGTAATCTGCTCCTCTGGGGATTGTCAGGAAATTGTCCTTATAGTAGCTTTTAATGCCTTCATTTTTGAAAAGGCATTAAAATTCCAAATAAAATGGAGAGCAGAAGAGGAGCTACTTCCATGGAAAACATTGCCTCCTTTGGGAGAACCCAAACAGTCTCAGCCGATTCTCCAGAAATTCTTAGAGCAAAAGCATAAAGCACTTTCAGAGAACTGGGCTCATAAATAGAGCCATTGATGAAAGTCAAAAGAATATTTTAGGGATAAAAACTGTTGAGTGAAAAATTGAATTTTCCACATGATTTCCCTAGTGGCTTTGATTAATTATGTTGTGGAAAAATAATCACATTAACTAAGTGTTAATATTTTTGGATGACAGTTTCCATAGGATAGAAGGTTCAATAAGAAGAGAAATCATAACGATGATAGCAATGACCAAGTTGGTTGTCTCTCAGTGGAAAGATTGTGTGAATACTGATACATTTTTCTGTTCAAGACGTTATCAAAGTCAGTCTGATAATTTATTATTTGCTAAGTCAACTTATGGACACAGCGATTCATTTCTATTTGAGTGTGGCACCACTGGGCCTTTATCATTTGAGGGGACATTCAAAGAGATGATGACATCACAGATACAATGAAGGAGTGAGGTACTACTTGAACTTTTTCTGGCATGCTTACCATAGTTACTACACATTACCAATCACTGTTAAGGATTTCTTGCTGACTGTCACGACATTTACATAGTGATGTGCCAGTTTTGCTGTAGACAACACAAAGAACCAAACATATCTTGCTGTTTTGATGTCAATTTCTAGTCAAAATGGAATCAGTTGACCAAACAGAGATTATTTGCTTTACTCTGGAAAATTTTTCAAACAAAAAAAAAGTTTCTCAGTAGCCAACATTGAAATAATACAAATCATCCTGCAAGATACAATCTTTATATTCAACTTTTAATTATTCACATGGACGCCAGATTCCAGAAGACAACTAAGAGAAAATATTGTGCATTTGAGAGTGAAGCAAGAAAAGGAAAAACTGACTTTTGGGCCACCATAAAATCATTCACCAAATAATTACCCAAAGAGCTAGTAAGTATTTAGGAAGTTGCCAACTCTGAAAGAGTCACTCCCAATCTGGCTGAATGATAGAACTAGCATTTGGAGTAGTGAATTGCTAATATATGTTGTTTTCAGGAATGTTAGTATTTAAAACTAGAAAAAGAGCAAATTAAAAACCCTCAATTAAATACCAAATTGGAAATTCTGAAAATAAAAGGTGAGATTAATAAAATTGAAAATAAGAAAACTATCGAATTAATAAATAAAACTAAGAGTTGTTTTTATGAAAAAACCACCAAAATAGATAAGCCTTTAGTTAATTTGATTAGAAAAAGGAAAGAGGAAAATCAAATTGTTAGTCTCAAAAATGATAAGGGAGAACTTTCCTACAATGAAGACGAAATTAGAGTAATAATTAGGAGTTACTTTGCCCAACTTTATGCCAATAAATTTGATAATCTAAATGAAATGGAGGAATATCTACAAAAACATAAATTGCCTAGGTTAACAGAAGAGGAAATAAATTATTATAGCCCCATTTTGGAAAAAGAAATAGAACAAGCTATTAATCAACTCCCTAAGAAAAAAATCTCCAGGGCCAGATGGTTTTACATGTGAATTCTACCAAACATTCAAAGAACAATTAATTCCAATACTATACAAACTATTTGAAAAAATAGGGACAGAAGGTATACTACCAAATTCCTTCTATTATACAGATATGTTGCTGATAGCTAAACCAGGTAGGGTGAAAACAGAGAAAGAAAACTATAGACCCATTTCCCTAATGAATATTGATGCAAAAATTTTAAATAGGATTTTATCAACGAGATTACAGAAAGTTATCTCCAGGATAATACATTATGACCAAGTAGGATTTATACCAGGAATGCAGGTCTGGTTCAATATCAGGAAAACTATCAGCATAATCAATTATATTAATAACCAAACTAGCTAAAACCATATGATTATCTCCATAGATGCAGAAAAAGCATTCAATAAAATCCAACACCCATTCCTATTAAAAACACTAGAGAGTATAGGAATAAATGGGCTTTTCCTTAAAATTATTAGTAGCATCTACTTAAAACCATCAGCAAGTATCGTATGTAATGGAGACAAACTAGAACCATTCCCAATAAGATCAGGAGTGAAACAAGGCTGCCCACTGTCACCATTATTATTTAATATTGTATTAGAAATGTTAGTTTGGCAATAAGAGAAGAAAAAGAGATAAAAGGAATTAGAGTAGGTAATGAAGAAACCAAATTATCACCCTTTGCAGATGAAATAATGGTATACTTAGAGAACCGTAGAGACTCAACTAAAAAACTACTAGAAACAATTCACAACTTTAGCAAAATTGCAGGATTTAAAATAAATCCACATAAATCATCAGCATTTTTATATATTACCAACAAAGTTCAGGAGCAAGAGATACAAAAGGAAATTCCATTCCAAATAATGGATGATAGCATAAAATATTTGGGAATCTATCTATCTGCCAAGAAAAAGTCAGAAACTATACGAACTAAACTACAAAACACTTTCCACACAAATAAAATCAGACCTAGTTAATTGGAAAAACATTAAGTGCTCTTTTGTAGGCCGAGTGAATATAATGAAAATGATAATACTACCCAAAGTAATTTACTTATTTAGTGCCATACCAATCAATCTCCCAAGAAATTATTTTACAGATCTAGAAAAAATAGTAGCAAAGTTCATTTGGAAGAATAAAAGGTCAAGAATTTTAAGGGAATTAATGAAAAAAAAAGACAGATGAAGGTGGCCTTGCTGTACCAGATCTAAAGCTATATTATAAAGCAGCAGTCATCAAAACCATTTGGTACTGGCTGAGAAATAGAGCGGTTGATCATTGGCATAGGATAGGATATCAGGACAATCTAGGTAACAACGTTAGCAATTTAGTGTTTGATAAACTCAAAGACCCCAGATTTTGGGATAAGTACTCACTATTCGGCAAAAACTGCTGGGAAAATTGGAGACTAGTGTGGAAGAAATTGAGGCTGGATCTACACCTAACACAGCACACCAAGATAAGATCTAAATGGGTTCATGATCTAGATATAAAGAGGAATATTATAATCAAATTAGAGGAACATAGGATAGTTTACCTCTCAGACCTGTGGAGATGGAATAAATTTATGTCCAAAGAAGATCTGGAACTCCTAATTAAACACCAGATAGATAATTTTGACTATATTATGTTAAAACAAGTTTCTGTACAAGCAAAACTAATGCAGACAAGATTAGGAGGGAAGCATCAAATTGGGAAATCATCTTTACATTTAAGGGTTCTGATAAAGGTCTCATCTGTAAGATATATAGAGAATTATTTCATATTTAAAAGAATTCAAGCCACTCTTCAATACATAAGTGGTCAAGGGATATGAACAGACAATTTTCAGATGATGAAATTAAAACCATCTCTAGTCATATGAAAAGGTGCTCCAAATCACTATTGATCAGAGAAATGCAAATTAAGACAACTCTGAGGTACCACTACACACCTGTCAGATTAGCTAAAATGACAGGAAAGGATAATGAAAGGTGTTAGAGGGGAATGTGGGAAGACTGGGACACTGATGCATTGTTGGTAGAGCTGTGAACAGATCCAACCATTCTGTAGAGCAATTTGGAGCTATGTTCAAAAAGTTATCAAACTTTGCATACCCTTTGACCCAGCAATGTTTCTATTGGGCTTATATCCCAAAGAGATCTTAAAGGAAGGATAAGGCCCCACATGTGCAACAATGTTTGTGGCAGCCCTTTTTGTAGTGACTAGAAACTGGAAAGTGAATGGATGCCCATTACCTGGAGAATGGCTGAATAAATTATGGTATATGAATGTTATGGAATATTATTGTTCTGTGACAAACGACCAGCAGGACAATTTCAGAGAGGCCTGGAGAGACTTGCATAAACTAATGCTGAGTGAAGTGAGCAGAACCAGGAGATCATTATACATGGCAACAACAATACTATATGAGGATCAGTTCTAATGGACATGACTCTCTTCAACAATGAAATGCTTCAAACCAGGTCCAATTGTTCAGTGAAGAAAGCTATATACACCCAGAGAGAGGGATGTGAAATGTGGACTACAACATATCATTTTCATGCTCTCTATTGATGTTTGCTTGTATTGTATTTCCTTTATCTGATTATTCTTTCTTGTAGATACAATTTCTCCTGCACAAAAATGATGTGTGGAAATAAGTATACATATATTCGATTTCTTAAGTATTTTAACATAATTAACATGTATTTGGATATCCTGCCATCTAGGGGATGGGTGGGGAGTAGGGGGGAAAGGTTTGTAACAGAAAGCTTTGTAAGGGTTAATGTTGAAGAATTACCCATACATATGTTTTGCAAATAAAAAGTATTAATAAAAATTTTTAAAAAATGGCCATGAAAGTAAAAAAAAAAAGGAATGTTAGCATTTAAGGCAATTCAAATAGACTTGGGACGGAAAATGTCATCTGCATCCAGAGAAAGAAATATGGATACTGAATGTGGGACAAAGTATAATATTTTCACCTTTTTGTTTGTTTATTTGCCTTTTCTTTTTTTGTATTTTTTCCCTTTTGATCTGATTTTTCTTGCACAACATTACAAATAAAAGTTTAATGCTTAAAAGTATTTACACATATACAATCTACATCAGATTGCTTGCTATCTTAGGGAGAAGGGAAGTAAAGGAGGAAAGGAGAATAAATGGAACACAGAATTTTACAAAAATGAATGTTGAAAATTATCTTTATATGTAGCTGGAAAATTAAAATACTACAGAGGAAAAAAAAAGAATATTAGCTTTTATGTTTTTCACCAGATTTCTTTCTTGGCAGCATGCTTTGTTTCACAATCTTCTCTTTTAGAGTTATGATCACTTAATACTGTAACGCGTTAAGTAATTAGATTTTTCATTTGAGTCATGGTAGAAGTTAAAAACCTTAATGTATATGCGCTTAGAAAGTATCCTTCATAATTCTGCTACTTATGCAAAAGGCAAGAAAGAATTCTAGGGCAGGGAAAATGCTGTAAGTGTTTGAAAGTAAAAAGAACCTTGTACATGTGTGAATGACATCTCTGTCCCAAAGGATGAGAGAATACTCAGTTAAATTCAAGTAAGCTTCATATCAGACTAAGAAAAATGAAACATTAAACCAACCTCATTTATCCCCCACCCAGGTTAATTCAACAAATAATTTGTCAAAGTTTTTATGTGCATACCACTTTGTAGGTGCTATAGGAATACAAAGAGAAATAAGAAAAATAACTTTGCTTCAAGGAAATTATAATCTAGTTGGGGAGACAAAAATTCAACTAAAGTGAAATAGACATAAGAGTTTATGGTGAAGTGCCAAAAGATTAGTAAAGATTCAATTTATTTTAAAACTGACTCAGTTAAAAAAAAAGCTTCCCAGAGGAGGTAAAATTTAACCTTAAAATTGGCCTTAAAATGTGGGTAGGATTTGGGAAAGCAGAGAAGAGATCAAAGAGTATTCCTAAAGAGGTGAGCATGTAAGAGACACGAAGATGGCAATATTCAAAGTCTGTTCAAAGGACAATGAAAAATTTAGACTGTCTGGAGTTATGAGGTTTTAATGGGAAATGACAAGAGAGGAAACTGGGAAAAGAATGAAGAATTTATAAAGTGGTAAACCAGGGGACTTTTTCTTGGGAAAAAGGAGGGGAGGACCATAACAGTCTGAGGAGAGAAAAATGAATCAGAGCTTGACTTCTTGGACAAAATACCCAGTTTTGGTCCCATAGAAGTGAGAACCACTGACCTTTTTGAGCCAGATAAAACCTTATAGAAAAGGTGATTTAATCTGATGACGATGTCGAAAATGGAAGAGAATGAGATGAAACTATATGCAAGGAAACCACTTAGAATACTACTACAAATATCCAAATATGAGAAGATGGAGCTGCTCATTTAAGATGCTTATCATTGTTACAGAGTAGGCCCTGCACAGAATCCAAATAGAACTTTCCTGAGAGCAAAATTTTGTAGATGCATTTACATGACAATGTAAAGATTGTATCAAGCTGTAGAGCATTACATTACCTCCTCAAAGAGATCTGTGGACATCTGAAAAACATCAGTCTTATCATCTCTTCTAGAAAAAGTAGATGAAAACCATATATAGAACACAGAATGGTATGTAGTGGGATTAGGTGCCATGGTCCCTGTCAAGAGTCACATGAATCTTATACAGATAATGCAGTTGGACAACTGTTCAGGCCCTTTATTAAATAGGAAGGAGGTATTAATTTCAATTCCATTTAAATTTAAATGAGGGGGTGTTGTAGCAAAGTAGAAAGAATGCTGAATTTGGAATCAGAAGCCTAGAATTTGAATTCTGGTTCAGCTACATTCTACCTCTGCAATTAAAGGAAATACACATCCTTTTTCTGCACTTCAATTTTGTCATCTATAAAATGGGGTTATTCTAAATAACTTCCAATAGAGGAAAGTATAAGCAAAATGGGATAAATTACATACATGAAGAGGCACAAAAGACCTATTACTGTTGAGGTAAGGAAGGGAAGGGGATAAGCACTGTTTCAACATTAATCTTATCAGATTTTACTCAAAGAAGGAATAACATACATATTTAGTTTGGTATAGATATTTGTCTCACCCTATAGGAAATAGAAGGGGAAGGGGAAAGAAAAGGGGAGGCTAACAGGAGGGAGGGCAGAAGTAGAAGGGATAAGGGATAAGAAAGAGAGGGGCTGAAAAAAGAGAGGGCAGATAGAGGAAGGTAGTGGTCAGAAGCTAAATAATTTCCAAGCTCCTTTCCAGTTCTACATCTGTGATCTACTTTCTAGCTATTTCTTTACCATAAAGACTGCATTCCAGCCATCATCCTCATCTCCCCTGCTGTGCTCTGAATTCCCACCAAAACTGGGAAGTACATGCAAGAAGTCAAGCTATGATTCATTTTTCTCTCCTCAGACTGTTCTGATCCTCCCCTCCTTTGTCCCAAGAAAAAGTAACTAAGAACAAGTAAGGCTACATAGATATAGAAAAACTTGTAAAGGAACAATTAATCAGACTTGGTGACTAGATATGGGGTAAAAGTGGAAAGGCAGAAGAGATGGTGTGTTTCTCTTAGACCCTCCCTTGCATTATGACACTTGGGAGAGCAAAGTGCTCAAATCAATAACTCATAAGACATTGATTAAGTGTCTACCATATGCTTGGCTCTGTGCTAGACATTAGGGAAAGATGAAGGAAGAAGGAAAGAAGTTAGGATGGAAGGAAGGAAGGAAGGAAGGAAGGAAGGAAGGAAGGAAGGAAGGAAGGAAGGAAGGAAGGAAGGAAGGAAGGAAGGAAGGAAGG
>JAJPUD010006074.1:107881-128650 GCA_023553655.1 Myrmecobius fasciatus | reverse complement strand
CTATAATCCTTAGATTGTCTCTCCTAGATCTATTTTCCAGGTCAGTTGTTTTTCCTAGGAGATATTTCATGTTTTTCTCTATCTTTTCATTTTTTTGTTTTTGTTTGACTGATTCTTGAAGTCTTGATGAGTCATTCATTTCCAATCGTTCGATTCTAATTTTTAATGTCTTATTTTCTTCAGTTACTGTTTTTAGTTCCTTTTGCAATTGACCAATTACATTTTTTGTTCATTGCATTCTTTTTCCATTTTTTCTATTTTATTTTGCAGTGATCTCATTTCGTTTCCCCATGTTTTTTCTAACTCTTTTAAGATTTTTTATGCAATCTTCAAAGAAAGCCTTGTGACATGGAGACCAATTTATGTCTCTCTTTGGGGCTTTTTCTGGAGTTGCTTTACCTTTAGGGGCCTCAGGACTTGAGGTCTGTTCTTCCCTCTCTCCATAGAAGTTGTCTATGGTGAGAGTTCTTTTTGGTTTTTTATTCATTTTTTTTAAAGGTGTGAGGTCTGTTTAGGGCAAAGGTGGGACAGCTGCTTTAATTGGCCCTGGGGCAGTTCTGCTGATTGAGTTATTTCAGGAACTGGGCAGTTCTGCTGATTGAATTATGTCAGGTGCTGGGCAGTTCTGGGCAGTTCTGCTTTAGTTCACCCTGGGGCAGTTCTGCTGATTGAATTATTTCAGGTACTGGGCAGCTCTGCTGATTGAATTATTTCTGGTGCTGATCAGTCCTGTTGATTGATTGATTGCTTTAAGGTGCTGTGTAATGGCAGCTAGGTCCGATGCTCATCAGGGGTTCAGTGGTTCACAATCTATCCCCCTCAAAAGGCAGACCCTCCAAACCACCTGCCCACAATCAGGACAGATTGGTCCAAGAGGCCCACAGAAGACTCCCAGGTGTGTGAAACACACAACGCTCCCAGTCCTGTTTTGACTCCTGTTCCAGCTCCCTGCCCTAGTCTCCCTGTGCTGCAGTCTGAGTTCAGCAGACCACCCCCCTGCCCAATTAAAACAGACCTGTTTTGAGGTTCTTCCAGAGTATCTTCTTCTAGGATCGTGTGGTTCTTCAGATATTGTGGATTTTTTTGCTTCAAAATCAGTCTAGAGGCTTCATATGTTGTTGGTTTGAGGGGAGGTTAGAGGAGGTTACAGAGACTCCTGTCTGATCTCCACCACCATGGCTCCACCCCCGAAGTGACTCCAGGAGCTTAATTTTTTTGTTAGTTGATTGATCTTAAGGTTCTTTTTATTTTTATTAAATATTTTATTAGGAGTTTACCATTAATGGAACATCAATACAAACAATTACAATTTCTCAGAAATGATTCACATTCAAATTAATAAATGTCAACAGAAGTATCATGACACTTTTTTTCTGGCACTTTTTCATTAATATGTTAATTTTGGACACTATAATGTTTTATTTTTCTGGACCACTGATAATAATAATTAGCATTTATATAGCACTTTAAGTATCACAAAGTACTTTAAAAATATCTCATTTTATACTCAGAGTAACCCGGAGAAGCAGGAATCATTATTATCTTCATTATACAGATTAAGAAACTGAAACAGACAGCATTTAAGTGACTTTTTTAGTCACATAGTTATTAAATCATTGAGGCTGTATTTGAACTTCTTCATTTCAGATCCAGAACTCTATCCACTATAACTATTAGCTGATTCCAAGTCACTGATTCAACTTTAGTGATGTGGATTCAGAGGTTATTAGAAGTGGGAGAGACTATATTATTTAGACCATTCATTTTACAGTCAATCAGTAGGTCAGCTAATAAACATTTATTAAGCACCTACTATATGCTGAATACTGTGCTAAGTGCTGGGGACACAAAGAAAGGTGAAAGGTAATCCTTGCCCTCCAGAAGCTTACAGTCTAACAGGGGAGAGAATATGTAAACAACTGTACTTACCAGTTATATAGGATAAATTGGAAATAATCAACAAGGGAAAGTATTAGCATTAAGGGTGATCAGAAAAGTTTCTTGGACAAAGTGGAATTTTAATTGGGACTTGAAGAAAGCCAGAGGCGAAGATGAAGAGACAGAACATTTTAGGTTTGGGGGACAGCCAGTGACTAGGGTACACAAGGGGGAAGTAACCTTCCCAAAATCATGGTTCAAATAAATGTCAGAATTTGGCACTTACCCTAAGTAATATGACTCAAGTCCATTATTGGCTTTTCACTGTATCCCACAAACTAATGGGCTTGTCTGTTGTCAAGAAAGGCAAAGATGAAGAAAAAAAGAATGACCTGAATTCTCTTAGGCACACAGACAAATAACACTGTGTTTACGCAGTCCGCTGTTTGGAAATGGTGCCTTTGGTTGCTTTGAGAAACACTTCAAGTTGACCTAGCATGTTCTGCCTTGTGACTAGAAGAGAGGTCTAGGGGGAGAGATTCAGCTTTTGGTAACTAAGGAAAGCTCTGATAACCTTCTGGACAGCACAGTCATCCATTGAGGGATGGGTTTCAGCTGTAGGGGAAAAATACCATTTTCTTCCATGGTGGAGATTCTCAGAGTTCTAGGTCTTATTTCATTAACTGGGAAATCCCATGTGGTGGTAACCAAGTTGGGGTGGGAGGAGGTGGAAGGTAAGGGTGGAGGGGGTCCTCTGTCTATTCTATTTTCCTAGTTTAGCTCCTGCCATCTGACTTCCTTTTCCTCCCAAGATTCTATAATCTGAAATCTGATGCTGGAAGAGGCAGAGAAATGAAACCCAGGAAAATTTTAGGTCTATGTCGAAGAATCTTCATAGCTCAGTCTCTTGTGTGCAGAGAGGAGAGATACAAATATTCTTCTGGATTTTTTTTATTAAAACTTTTTATTTGCAAAACATTCTTCTGGATTTTGAGAGAAGTATTTTAGAATTATAATAATAACTTGTGGTTTCAGGGATTAAGCATAAATGAGAGTGGGGCATCTGGAGCCCAGGCCCCTCATCTTTGGACCTTCAGAGTGCTGAGTTGGCAGGACCACATATGGGGGCCAGAAAGGGAGGGGTTCTGAGCTTTCTATGGGGGCTTTTGATTGAGAACCAGTAAATGCTGACAATAGCATTGGAATTTGGCGTCTCTTGGGTTGAGGTTGCAAAGGATTATGAGGGCTTTGCTGAGTGTAAGCCCTAGGTCTCACCTTCCCATCCCAAATCACCCTTGCTATCTTTACAAAAATGTTTTCAAGTCCTTCCCTAGAACAGTCTTCCTCTTTTTTCTCCTCTGTTTCATTTCCAAATGCCTAACCTATATCAAAAGCATCCAAACTGTGACCTTTTGGCTCCCAGCTCACAGGTGGTCAAGGGGTGACTTATTTTGGCCCCCCCTAAATCCAGATTCATCTAACACCAGCAGCCACCTCACAGCATCCAGGTTAAGCCTCTCTATCTTTGCCATTGCCGTGCTGCCCATGTTTGATCTTGAGGAAATTAAAGTTATGTTTTTGGGGATGCACCAGTGGTGAGGCTAGTGCCATACAATGCTTGAGCTCCCAAAATTGGTTCCCTGAGTTTGTTTCCCCAAAGGTTGGGGATGACATCACCAAGGCAACTGACAACTGTAAAGGGTTCAGGATCATAGTGAAACTTACCAATTGGAACATTTTGGCTCAGACTGAGGTTGTTCCTTCTGTCTCAGCTTTGATCATCAAAGTTCTAAAGGAACTTTTTTAAGGACAGAAAGAAGCAGAAAAATATTAAATGTAGTGGAAATATCAGTCTGGATGATATTATCAATTTTACTTGACAGATAAGGAACTGATACCTGGGAAGAGACCTCTCTGAAACCATTAAAGATATACTTGGAATAGCCCATTCTGTAGGCTGCATTCTTGATGGCAGATATCCTTCTGATGCCATTGATGATATGAATAGTGGTATTTCAGAATACCTAGCTACAGAAGCTTCAAAGAGGGACTATTGCAATAAATTAACATTTGATAACAACAAAATCCAAACTGGTTCTGTAATATCCTGGTAATAATAATGTCATAATATCTTCCAGTCAACCAGGCTTGGATCACAATAAAACATTCTCACTCTATTTGATGTTGTTTGCTTTCTTACTCATTTTCTTTCCTTTTTAATCTGATTTTTCTTGTGCAGCAAGAAAATTGTATAAATATGTTGATACATAAAAAAATGAAGGGATCCAGGACAGCCATCTTCCCATTTCCCATCAGGTACCTTGCTTTCTGGACTTCTTCAGATTTTACCACCATGCTCCCATGTGGGGTGCTCACTCTTTCCCCCATTTTTATCATTATTTTATGTGTCATCTTCCCCTCATTAAATTGTAAACTTGAAGGCAGGGACTGTTTATATTCTTAGCATTTGTATCTCTAGTATTTAGTACAGTGCCTGTTTTAATAAATCTTTATAACTTCCATTCCCTTCTCTTTTCTGAAAGTGCTACTACCCTGGTGCAGGTTCCCATTGCAATAACTATTGGTTTTTGTCTCATCTTTCCCTGCACCAATCCATCCTCCTCTTAGCTGTCAAATGGATCTACTTCAAGTGTAAACATGACCATGTCATCCCCACTTCCTCCAGTGACTCCTTTTAACCTCCAGGATCAAATATAAAATCCTTAATTTTGTTTTTTAAAGTCTTTTGTAACCTAACTCTTTCCTACCTTTTTTTTTAGTTCTCTTATACCTAACTCTATTCTGCAAAATCTAATGATGCTGGCTTCCTTTGCTCTAGGCACTCTATTTCCAGATTATGGGCATTTTCACCAGCTGCCCCAAAACCGGGGTGCTCTCCTTCCTTACCTCTACCTTCTGGGTTCCTTAATTTATTTCAAATTTCAGTTTAAATTCCACTTTCTGTCACAAGCTTTTCCTGATCCCCATTGATACTACTTCCTTTTCTTCCTCTGTGTTTGAGGCAATCAGAATCAAATGACTTGTACAGGGTCACACAGTTAGTAAATATCTTGAGGCTGGATTTGAACTCATGTCCTCCTGTCTCCAGGGCCAGTGTTCTATCCACAGTGCCACTTAGCTGTCCCTAGTCCTTTCCTTCTGAAGTGATCTCCAATATATCCTGTATGTATCTTGTTTGCAAGTGGCTGTTTGTGTATTGTCTTCCCCCATTAGATTGTGAACTCTTTTAGGACAGGGACTGTAGCACAGGGTCTGGTGCCTTGTTGATAAGATTGAACTTGTGAAAAAATATAGCCAAATAAGGATATGTGAAGGGGAAGACTAAGCAGAAAGGTGAGGTTTCCACAGTGTCCTATGATACTCCACTTTGGACTTTCTTCTTATTCTATACAAGTAGGAAGAATGGGAGGAGGAACATCCTTTTGATATATGGGGTTGTCTTATTCACATTACTGGTTTTCTTAGCTGTCAATCAATATCAGATCAACCAATTAAAAGTTTCCCATGTGGCCTGATGCTGATTGAAATCAAAACCAACCACTGATACCCATGATTTGGAGAGTGTGCTCTCCTCTTCCTTCTCCTCTTCTTCCTCTATATCTCCAAGCTATTCCTGTGGTTCCATTAGTGCTTTTTTTTTTTTGCATGGGCCCCACATTTTGATTCATGGGTTGGGTGAATAGACTTCTTTATAAGTAGAACAAGGTGCTGCTGATGTGATGGAAATTGAGAGATCATCAACCTATTCATACTATCTCTCCATCTACCTGAAATTCCTATCATAAAAATCATTTATAGCTTTGATGTCAATGATGAGCATTGTCTCTGAAACGCCCTAGTTGCTTGGGAGTAGATGAAAGCACATTAGTACACTGGCTTGGATTAATCCATCTGATGAACAAGTCCTCCAGGAGAGAATGTGACAGAAAAAGTAAATATTGGATTGTACCATGAAGGGAGGGGTGGGATACTGAATAGTGCAATCTTAGCTTACTTTATAGAGTTATCCTAGTTGGAAAATGAGTATAAATATATATAGTCATATAAAAATAGCACTTTAAGTCCAATCATTCTAAGACTAAGTCTAAAGTCTTACTCTGATTTGGCACCATGGTATTAAATTATGCTGGTTCTTGGAAGTTATTCCTCCCTAACCCCACCTTCTCTTTCTATTCCTAAATTCAAGCTCTAGTCACCTTGATCATTCCTATCAACATGGAAAGGTTCAAGCTCAAGGTCACTGTCAGACTGTGTGTCTGTCAAATCAACCTAGCTAAGTTTGGAGACGGTCAGCATCAGAAGTTTGATTACTGGGTGCTGCATTTTTTAAAATTATAGTAACTCACAAGGACCAAATACTAAGATCTAGATAGACCAAAAGAGTACCTGAAGGTGTAAGAGGAAGCAGAGGGATGAAGTATCCATAAAATCCAGGGACATGTCTCATACTTTGTCTTCCTTCTTCCTCCACATACATAGATTCCAGACTACTTTGCCCCAGAAATACTATACCAACTATAAGGGGAATATTTTCTCTGATAGTCCAGTTAGTCTTATATTTAATGCAATTCCATTAGGTTGTGAAGGTAATTTTTAGCACCTCGGAAGCTGTGTGTGACAAAAGTTTTACCCTGATTCACCCAGATACCTATAGACTATTCCAAAAACTCTTTTTATTAGCTGTGATAGAACACTGGTTTAAGAATCAGAGGATCGGGGCAGCTAGGTGGCGCAGTGGTTAGAGCACCAGCCCTGAAGTCAGGAGGACCTGAGTTCAAATCTGGTCTCAGACACTTAACATTCCCTAGCTGTGTGACCCTGGGCAAGTCACTTAACCCCAATTGCCTCAGCAAAAAGCAAAAAAAAAAAAGAATCAGAGGATCTGGGTTTCATCCCAGCTCTGCCATTCTTGGTACAATGGGAAAACTACCACTACCACCACCATCGCCACCACCACCACCACTTCACATGGGTTTACATTTACTCTACTGCTTGCTACCTTGGACTTTTAGAGAATGAATTAACCTCTCTGGTCCTGTTTCCTCATTTGTAAAAGGAGGGTATTGGATTACATGATCTCTGATCTATAGTCCTGGATGGTCCAGTCATTATCTGTGGTCCAGTTACTCTTAAAGTCTCAGTTTCTTTTCAAAATAAAATGGATGGACTAGAAACTTGCAAGATCTTTTTCAATTATAAAAATTTGTGATCCTATAATCCATACCAGCTATGTACCAGTTGTCTTGAGAAATGAATGTTTGATTATTGTGACCTTGGACAAATTTGACAGTGACAGAAATGTCTGCTCCATTCTATCTTTGTGAGGGTCACATTGATGGCAAGTTACTGTTTTGGTCCTGTCCATTTCAGCAAAGATTAGACAGACAAGGTCTAAATCTGAAGTTGTTAGAGCCAGCAGCTCTATGATCACGAGGTAATATCTGGGTACTGTCATTCAGGGGGAAAGCCAAGCTGCAGAACCCTCTGCCAATTTGGGAAGCAGCCAAAGTATGTGCTGTGAATGAGTGTGCCTTGCAAACTGGCCCCTTAAAAGGAAGCATGTCTTTCATTGGCAGCAGAAACATGATTTTTTTCCCCCTTTGCTGTTTTCTTTTGGGATGAAACTTCTAGAAGCTTCTACAAGCAGAAGGCTCTCCATTTATCATACTGCTGATAAATCCCTTGCTTACTTAAGGAATTAAGGAGTTTTTCCTTCTTTAATTAGGTTCTGGTTTATTTGTCTTCTCCCATACCCTTTCTCTGCTCCACATCATCTAAGTCAGAATATTCAATTAATTAATTTCACCAACTCTTCATTAAGTGCTTGCCAAAGTGCCAAGCATTGCATACTAATAAAAAGAACAAAATATATTTTACTACACTGATGAACTGATTCAATTCAACTTAACAAGCATTTATTAAGCACCTCTGTTGGTTTGTAAATTGCTTGGGAGAAACAATAATTTTGATATAGTTTTATTTTGTGAGAGCAAAGTTTATGTGTGTATGTTTGTGTTGGCATTAGACTGATTCAGAGTATTTAATCTTAAATAGTTGAAATTATATTGAACTGACTTGCTTACATTTAGCTAGTTCTGCCAGTTGAACATTGGATTTTGTGTCTTACACACATTTTATTGTTCTCTTTTGGGTTTTTTATTCTGTGGTTTTAAAGAAAAGCTATTACTCCAACCAAATGTGCTAAAGTTGTAGTTCTCAAAGAGTACACTTCAATGATAGAGATATTACAGTACCTATTGGAATGGGGAAGTTAAGTGTTTTAAGGATTATTCAAACCTGAAATGAAACTAGATCAGTCATACTAAAAGCACCATAGACAATGTAGAAAAGAAAAAAAAAACACCTAGAATGACAAACTACCATTGTAAGATCTTCAGAAGGACTTAGAAATAGGAAGAATTGTTATTGGTTCCCTTACACTGTGGCACAGACTTCTTAAAGTTAGTAAAAGAGCAAAAGACAATTTTTAAATTATTTATTTGCCATGGCAATTGGGGTTAAGTGACTTGCCCAGAGTCACACAGATAGAAAATATTAAGTGTCTGAGATCAAATTTGAACTCCGGTCCTCCTGACTTCAGGGCTGGTGCTCTATTCATTGTGCCACTTAGCTGCCCCCAAGACAATTAAAAAAAAATCTGCTATTGCTTTAAAGAAAAGCTTGCTCCAGGCAAGATTGTATAAAGACTAGTGTAGTCATGACCATAATAAGTAATTTTTACTGATAAAACCCACTTTTCACTTAAGGTTCTACTAAAACAATTATAGTGAAAAATTCAGATGAATCTATTAGTTTGAGGCATTTTCATCAGAGCAAACATCCAACCCAATAATGTTTTAGGAATTTATTTTATTTCCATTGCATCTAGAAGTACTTCCCCCATTAAAAGAATGAACTCCAAGAAATGCATTGAATATTTTTTTTATTTTAATAATATTTTAATTTTCCAAATACATGCAAAGATAGTTTTCAACATTCACTTTTGCAAAACCTTGTGTACCAGATTTTTCTCTATCCTTTCCCTTTCTACCCCCCCCCAAAGATAGTAATTAATCTGATATGTTAAACATATGCAATTCTTCTAAACATATTTCCATATTCGTCATGCTGTGCAAAAAAAACCAAACCAAAAACAAAACCCACCAAAAAAAATCACAAGGGGGAAAAAACATGAGAAAAGAAAAAACAAACAAGCAACAACAACAGCAACGTGAAAATACTATCTTTTGCTCCACATTCAGTCTTCATTGTTCTCTCTCTGGATGTGGATGGCTCTTTCCATAGCAAGTCTATTGGAATTGTCCTGAATGACCTCATTGTTGAAAAGATCCAAGTCCATCACAGTTGATCATCACATAATCTTGTTACTGTGTAGAATATTCTCTTGGTGCTGCTCATTTCACTTAGCATCAGTTTATGTAAGTCTTTTGAGGCTTTTCTGAAATCACCCTGCTCTAAATATATTGTTTTACCAGAAACATAATTATTTTAGAATTATAGAAATTCCCAAAGATATAGAATATTTCGATACAACATTGAACTATGTGACCTCTTATGGAAACTTAAGAAATTTATCCAGAAGATGAAACTAACCATGATTTAATGGCATGGGAACTTGGTTGATTTGAATGTTATTTTAAAGTTATAGGCTGTTATCAAAGCTAGACTTGGACAAATGGGCTGTTGATCAAAAATATGCTTAATATCTAATATGCCACAATGAATTAAAAAATAAAGGTGCTGGACATGGCCTCTGAGGTTTATTTCAAACTCTACATCTGGAATTCTTTGGTGTTATGAATATTTGTGAAAGTCTTGTAAACTTAATATCAAATTGTGTAAAACAAACGATTATAGCAAAAGGAGTACATATTGCATGTTAAAAGTGTAAAAATTGTAGGGTTTATACTACAAGTATAGCAAGTGACTCTGAGCTCACTGTCCCAGAGCAAGGCTGGCTTTAACTCTCCTGCTCAGAATGCTAGGGGTAGCCCTGATGGATTGAGGTAATTCTCTAATTCTGTCTATTTAGGCCCCAATTCTAGTATGTCCTACCCACTGTTAGCCAGCAATACTTAATATTGTTTCTATTCTATTGCTTGCTAGTATTGCTTCTGTTCTACCTGGCTAATTAACATCAATTAGTTTTTATTAAGGGATATATTTATTACAACACATAGCAAAAGTAGTGGTTACAATTTTTTTTCATTTTTCTCTTAGAGGTACTCTCTTCCCTACTGTTTCAGTGTCTGGGGAGAATGGGCTCAGACTCAACATAGTTTATACATAGAATATCTCCCCTTCCTTCTTCTCCTCAAGCTTTCCTGTTTCCCATCAAGTTCATTGCCAAATGTGGTATGGCCTATGGATGGATGAAGCCATACCTCTGCTTTTGTTGGGCTAGGTCAATGTTCTGTTTCTCATTCCTCATCATCTTGCTTCTAGCAAATCCCGGCACAGACTCTACTTCCTGAACTTTGGTGGCTCATTCTCCCAAATTTTCAAAGGCAAAGAATCATAGCCTTCTGCATCACTTAAAACAAGAAAGAACAAATTCAAAAAGGCGAACAATAGAATTTTATATTTATGGACCTCTCATTGGTCTCATGTCAGGAGAACCCAAAATCTATTTCCTTACAGAATTATTTCTTCCCCAAATAGCAGCGAGGCAGGAAAGAATGAACAAGGTTATATATCTATGTACAGATAGATATAGGCAGATAGATAGATTTAGATAGATATTTATCTATCTCCATATATCTATTCATTTACTTGGCTAATTAGTACTTTTTAAATGTACTTCATAGAGTTCCTGCTTCTTAGCTAATAAAAAAGAGAAACATATGGTTAGAACAAGTTATAGAAGGTTTGTAGAGTCCACAAGGCTTTGCATGAGTTGAACACTGTACATGCTTATAAGGATTGAGCTCATTGGCCAGTTTCTTCTTATAGCAGTCAACATATGTAATTCTTTTACCTTGGGGTAATTTTTACAGTACTGTATTATGTGCCAGGCACTGGGCTAGGTGTAAGGAATGCAGAGATAAAAATGAAACAGTGGCTACTCTCAAAGAGCTACTTGGGGAAACTATGTATAAATAAAGGTAAACACAAAGTAGTCTGGGTGAGAGGAGCATTGTCAATTTGGGAAAATCAGAAAGACTTGAAGGAGGAGAAAGAATCTTCTTGAAGGGAGATAGTGTTTACAAGGGATAGAAGTAAGAAGAAAAAGTATTTCAGGGATTTAAGAGAGGCTGTACAAATACATACAGAGAGGAAATACATAATTTGAAGAAGGAGAACATTAACAACCAGAAGAATCCATTTATGAAATACATAGAGTTATCACAGGAAATGACACTTAAGTTGAACTTTGTAAGAATATATAAATTTTAAGAGTTCTTTGAAAGGAAAGAGTGTATTCCAGACATGATGATATAGGGACAAAAAAGGGAATTCTGATTGAAGGAAGTAGCTATTAACCAATTAGGTTGGGACAGACAGCACATTAAAGGGAATGATGTGAAAAAAATTGGAAAGGGAGACTATAGTTAGACCACAGAAGGCTTTAAATATCAAACTGAGGAGTCTATATTTTATCTTAGAGGAAATAGAGAACCACTGAACATTTTTGAGTAGGTGAGTGACATAGTTACACCAATGCTTTAAGGTTATCCTTTTGGCAGCTCTGTAGAGGATGGATTAAAGATTAGAAGAGACTGGAAGAAGAGCTCAGTTAGGAATCATTGAATAGTACACATGAGATGTATGTAATGAGGGGATGAATTAGGAAAGTGACCATGTGAGTGTGAGAAGTGCATTAATAGGAAACTGATATGGAAGTAGATTTGTCAAGAGTTGGCAACCAATTGAATATAGTAAGGAGCAAAGGAAGAAGGAAGGAAGAAAAGAAAACTGAGGAAAGAAAGAAGGGAAAGAAGGAAAGGAGGAAAGAAAAAAGAAAGGAAAGAAAGAAGGAAGGAAAAAAGGAGGAAGGAGAGGAGAAAGAAAAGGAGGAAGGGAAGAAGAAATAAAAAAAGAAGGAAGGAGGGAAGAAAAGGAGGAAGTATCTAATATATGTTAGGCACTGTGTTAAGTGCTTTGCAAAGATCTCATTTGATAATCACAACAACTCTGAGAGATGGTTTTATTATTATACTCATTTTTACAGGTGAAGAAACTGAAACAGGCAGAAGTTATGATTTGCTGAGATCACAACTGCTTCTAAGTGTCTGAGGCACCATGCTAGTCACCAAGAGTATTACAAATATAGAGAGAATTCCTGCCATTGTGGGGCTTACAGTAAAACAGGAAAGAGAACACACTTGGGCAAGTCATCATACACAAAATAGCATACTGTAAGGATACACAAAGTGAAATACAAGAAAAGATAATTTCCAACTAGGGAACCAAGGAGAGTTTCCTGGAGAAACTGACCTTTGAGCTGAGTTTGAGTAGAATTTGGGCAATGAGTAAAGCTATTCCATGAACTCAAGTGCCACAACTAGGACATTGCAACTGTTGGCATATAAAAGCATTAGGGACTACCATGTACTTTACACAAAACTTGGGTAATTGCACCATTCCCAGAGTTATTGTTTATATACAACACAGCATATAATTCAATGATGCCCTATAAATGCTAAAGAAATTCAAAGTTTCCAAAATAGGTAGATACAAAAAGCTTCATGAAAGAGATAACCCTGATGGATGGGTAGAATTTAGATGGAGACAACTAGAGTTCAATTAAATTCAATGTGATGAGCATTAAATGCCCACTATATTCCAGTCATAGTAGTGTAAAGAATTCCAAGTGTAATGCACAGACTGAGCAAGGAAATGGTGGTGGGAATTGAAATAACTTTTTTTTTAATCACAACAAAAATCTGGTCTGGCCATAATAGAGAGTTCAAACTGGATTTAGGGAAGTATATAAACACGTCTAGATAGTAGATAGTAGACATTTTAAAATGTTAGTCTGAGACTAGAACCATTAGTTATATTTGTCCATTAAAGTTCTATTCTGATATCGCATGATTCTGTGGGACTGGCCCTGAGTCATTGAAGGTAATACCAGTGGAGCATAGGCTTAGAAAGGTTTTATTATGTGAGAAAGGCTTCAAGTATGGTTCTGATGATGGATTCTATATTTATGAACTGAGAGTCTCCTCACTACAAGACTGGCCAGAGGAGTACGCTGGTAAATGTTTAAAACTGACTTTCCAAAAAAAAAAAGAAATATACACATGACACACTTTTGAGTTTAATCTTAATTTAAAAATTTTGTCCATCACTTTCTTAAGCCTAGACTATCAGTGAAACAATAACTCAAGCCTCAGTTTGTGTTGTTTGGTCATCTCTGAGGTATAAATGCTCACAAAAATGTTATAATCTGCTCTTGTGAACCAGTATGAGCTGGCTCTAGTCCTATTGGTCACCATATTATGATTTTTTTTGGTAGTGCAATTCATGGAGACAGACTACCAAGATATGGAGAAGCTGACATCTTTAATTCTTCAGGGAATGCCCAAGCTGATGAAACCAGGAATGTATGAAGTATGAAACAAAAAACATAAACACATATTGTTAGCACATTTAGATTACTATGTGGTATACTCATAGTGTCTGCAACATAAAGTTGTCACATTTTTGTTCATGCATGTAAAATAAAGGAAAACAGACAGTGTCGTGTGATGGCCAGAGAGCTAGCTGTGGAGGAAGGAGAATCTGGATTGTAGTCTTGATTCTGGCACATGGAAGTATGTGAACCCAGAAGCATCATTCAGTCTCTCAGTAGCCCGTGGTAACTCTCTAAAGCTATAAACTAGAGATGAGTTGCTAATCTGCATGGGAAGAAGAAATTTCCATACCAGAAGTTCCTCACACCAATGAAAACATGGGTTTGAAATCCCTAAAAAAGATTTTAAAAAATTCTACAAGTAAGGCATGATTTAACAGAAAAAGCTTGGATGGGGACCCTTGGTTCCACTAATAGGTAAGTAGTTTTTTTTCCCTCTCTAAGTATTTTCTCACCTGCAAAAAGAGGAAATTTCATTGAAAGATCCCAATCTCAAATGTCCCTTTCCACTCTGTGTAAGTTGAAGTTGAAGCTTGCTTCAGCTGACCAGCTTCTCCCCACACACAGACACAGCTAGCTTTCCCTCTAACGCATTACATGCTTAGTTAAAGCAATTAATGAAATCAGGGCCCTGCTCAGTGGCTCTCAAACTTGCCCTAGGAATTAAGCATGTTTTCTATCTTTCCGGTATCTAGTCCAACTGCCCCTGGGGTGCCTTCAACCCCACAGGGTATTTTTAGAAGATGAGCTGTACAGTCACTGACAGGTTAAACAAATGGTATGTGACAGAGTAATGCATTATGAACCAAAATGTGGCGCCCAGTACTTGCACACCCAGATACTTGGGAATCGCCTTCCACTTTTAAAAGTGGCATGAATTTTACATGGCCCTGAGTGGCTACTAGCAGGTGATAAGGATCATGTAAAATTCATGCCATTTTCAAAAACAGAAGGAAAGCCTCCAACTACTCAGTGCCAAAATTCTGAGTGTGACATTTTAGGAAGCTGCAGGGAATCCAAACTGGTTTTGTTTGTATAAAAATTTTTAATTTAATGTAATCAAAATTATCCATTTTTCATTTTATAATGTATTCTAGTTCTTCTCTGGCCACATATTCCTTTCTTCTCCACAGTTCTGAGAGGTAAACTATCGTTGTTCTTCTAATTTGCTTATATCACTCTTTATGTCTAAATCATGAACCCATTTCGATATTATCTTGGTATAGGGTATTAGGTGTGGGTCAATACTTAGTTTCTGCCATACTAATTTCCAATTTTCCCAGCAATTTTTGTCAAGTAGTGAGTTCTTATCCCAGAAGCTGGAGTCTGGGTTTATCAAACACTAGATTACTATAGTCAATTATTATTGTGTCTTGTGAACCTAATCTATTCCACTGATTGATTACTCTATTTCTTAACAGTACTAAATGGTTTTGATAGCCCCCTTTTTTATAATATAATTTTAGGTCTGGTGCAATTAGGCCACCTTCATTTGCATTTTTTTTTATTAATTCCCTTGAATTTCTTGACTTTTTGTTCTTCCAGGTTAATTTTGTTGTTATTTTTTCTAGCTCAGTCTTCTGGCTTGGTTTAGGTGAAGTGTTTTCCCCCTTATCTTATGCAGGTTCCTCCTTCACTTTGGTTTTCACAGAGACCAACTCCTTGGATGACTTCCTCTTTTTGGATTAGCCAACCAAGCCCTAAAGCAAAAATCAGCAACATGGTTGGGAGAGTCATAGCATGTCTGGACTGGAATGGACCTCTGAGATCATTTAGTCCATTTCCTTGCTTTACACATGAGAAGAGGCCCAGAGGAGAAGCAGCTTAGTCAGAGTCAACAAGCTAGTCAGAGCTGGGACTAGAAGCCAGAAGTCCTGACTTCCAGTCCAGTAGTCTTGCCATTACTCATCAGTAACCTATTTAAGTTTGAAAATGAGCCACGGATCAACAAATATGAGGGAAAATATACACTCGGAGCCTTCCGTGAACAGGCCAATGGCCTTATTCTGCAATTAATACAAAGCCTCTGTGGGGACAATATAGCCACTGGGTTGGGAAGAGACCAGCCTCAGGGATAGCCCTCCTTAGCATTGGACTCCCTAGGGTACCATTGTGGGAGGTGCACAAGGAAAGGAGAGAGTTGTTCTCAAAAACCCTCAACTCCCCTGGGTTTCCTAGGCTGAGGGTTGGGAGCCCTGGATTCTAATTCTTCCCCTGCCACTCAGTAATGTGTGATTTGGGGTGAGTTGTCTCTCTTCAATACTTCTCCTTGCCTGCTAAGTTTTGTCCTGAGAGCCCTAAAACCTAACCAAGGAGTGATGACATACATATTTGACCAAATGGAATGCTTTCACCATCCTTCCCTACCTGTTGTTTACAGTCAATGTCCCTCCACCACAATGCTTTGTAATGTCTAGCTTACCATGGGTTCTGATTGTCAGAGAAGCTGGTGTTGTAAAAGAAAAACACTTGATTTGCACCCAGAATATCTGGGTTTGAGTTCTGATTCTGCTGCCTAATAACTGTGAGATGATGAAGTCATCTCATTTTGGGAATTATATTTTCATTACTTACAAAATTAACATAGTAGTGCTGAAATGAGCTACGTCATAGGACTATTAAGAGATTATGGTCATTTTCATTAAGAGGGTATGGGGTGGGGCAGCTAATTGGTGCAAGAGCACCAGCCCTGAAGTCAGGAGGACCTGAGTTCAAATCCGGCCTCAGATACTTAATACTTCCTAGCTGTGTGACCCTGGGCAAGTCACTTGACCTCAATTGCCTCAGAGCAAAAAAAAAAAAAAAAAAAGAGGGTATGGGGTCATCTATCTAACCCCCTATCAATCAATCCACAAACTTACTATGTGCAGTGTGTTAAGTTTTGAGGGTACAGAAAGAGGCAAAAAGCAGTCCCTGCCTTCAAAGAACTTACAAAGTAATGGTGAGAAACAACATGCAAAGAAATACATATAAAGCAAGTTATATATAAGAAAAATAAGAAATAATTAAAAGAGGGAAAGCAAGTTAAATTGAAGCCCAGTTTCAGCTTATAGAGAAGAAAACTGAGGCTCAGTGATTTGCTTATGGGAGTAAGTGGTAAGACCAGGTATGGCCTTCTCTATCTCCAGATTTTAGGCATTTTTTCACTATGCCACAATACCTCTTGTGGATGTAAAAGCACTTATCACTAGTAAATTCTGTCAAAATGAAAAGTGGGCACTGAAAATCTACTAAATTAACTGTTTAAAATTTAACTGAATGTCTGGATTCAGAACATATGAACATCTTTTGCAAAGCAGAAAAAGAATGGGGAGGGAACAGAGGCACAGAGTGATAAGTTCAAGGTGAAAATTGTCAGTGTCTTATGATGTGGTAACTTCAGTTTGTTGGACAGGGAAAAAAGCAGAACATCAGCAAAGTTGAATTAAAAATTAACATGGGTCTGTTTGGACAACTGCAATCTTTGATACCAGGAGCAAGTAGGAGGTAGCCGTGCTACTAACCTGATTTGAGAAAGTCTGTTGGCCTAGCATTAAGTGCTGCCCAGATAAACAGCAAGAACTGAGAGACATTGCTCAGGACCGAGGGGGAAAGAAGTTGGTGAGTCTTACTCAGAAAGTATCTGCATATCTCAGGATCTGGGGAATAGTGTTTATGTTTAAATTAGTATTTGCCAAGGTGAATTGAAGGAAACAGGGCAAAGAATAGATAATCAGAGAAAGCAGAGGTCAAGTTTTGGAAGCCAATTTCATTCTATCTCCCTGGAGCATTTCATTCCACCTCCAAAGCAAGCCAGATTGCTACAGGAAGCATCTTTCCTACTTCTTTCCCCTCCTTTGCCCTTTTTCACTATCCTCCCAATTCTGTAAAACCCCAAGATGATGGGAAGATACAAATGACTAGTCAAAAGGAGAGGATCAATGGTAGGACATCATTTTGTGTATCACAGTTGTGGAGTTCAGTACTCAAATGCTGCCATGATTTTCCTCACCTCCTTTAGGGTGCAAATGGCAGCCAAGTAAGTGTCTGGGTATGTTATGTATAAATGCATTACTGTTATATTTATTTTTTATGTTTCTTATGTACACAATATGGTAGAGACAGTGCCGAGAGATATAAGGGACTTAGAAACAAATATTCCCTCACTTCCCATTTTACAGATGAGAAAACTGATAGAGGTTAAGTGAAGCAACAAGAGTTCTAAAGGTAGAAAGTGCCAGAGGCAGCAATTGGAGGTTCTCCAACTTCAGGTTAGAGGATGCCAGGGTTTCTAATTCCAAAGCCTACCATTTTTCTAAGGTGATCAGAGCTCTTTCTGTGACCTCATAAATTTGAAAATGTTTTGAATCAGTCACAGAGGAAGGGACAATAGAAAGAAAGATAGGTGATTCAGTAGATAGAACACCAGTTTTGGAAGCGTCAACTTCATGAGCTGAAATCTCATCTCACAGACACTTACTGGCTGTGTGATCCTGGGCAAGCCACTTAATTCTCTTTGCCTCAGTTTCCTCATCTGTAAAATGAAAGGAAATATCAAACTGCTCCAGTATCTTTGCCAAGAAAACCCCAAATGATGTCACAGAGTTGGATGTGACTGAAAATGACTGAAAAATGTTACAATAGAGAGAGCACTGCATTTGACCTGCAGAAATTGGAATTAGAATCTTGATTTTACTAGCTATTACTTGTGAAACTTTGAACAAATAAGTTTTCTCATCTGTCAAATAAAGGAGATAGACTAGAAGAGTTTCTATTTTATGCCTTATTTTTTGAATCTCCCTGGAAAGTTGGATGTGATCCTGTCCTTCTCCCTTTATTTTATGCATCTTCCAACAAAGTCTATGTCTCTAACTGAGGCTTCCTCAGATAACAAGGCCAGTAGAAACAAAAAATAATTCACAAAAATAATAACTAATTTCTACAGCTTTCTTAGCTTTAAGATTTATAAAGGACTTTCCCTTACAATAACTCTGAAGCAGGCAATTCATATATTAAAATCCCCACTTTTCAGAAAAAGAAATAGTCTTTAAAAGTGACTAAATAGAAAGCTATTTCTTCAATGTAATAATAGCTCTTGATATCCTCTTCCTGAGACCTTCACTATGGTTCATTTTGTCCCTGGAGGTACCCCACCATACAGCTGAAATGTAAAACATCAAGTTTCTTACATGGTTATATTCAATACATGGAGAACAGATTGCCAACACAAATGTTTTCACTACCAGTAGAATTGAAGAGGCCTTTTTCACAGCCAACTGAAGCTTTACAAATGTTTACTGTTAAAATGTGGAAGAAAGGCAAGATTATAATTTGACTAAATACTTCAAGAATATTATAGGGTTCTACTAATCCTTGACTTTTCTATATTGCTTTACAGTTTCCAAGGAGATCTTACATAAATCTTTTCACTTTGGCTTCACAGTTGCTCTATGGAAGTGAATTAATGCTTAATTTATAGATGAGGAAACTGAGGTACAGAGTCCAACTAGTAATCAATCAACAAATATTTCAAAAGCTCATTCTGTGTCTCAGACTGGTCCATGTTCTCAGGGATTTTATATTTTATCAAGTCATACACACACACACACACACACACACACACACAGAATGAGAGCCTGGCTGCCTTTTGCCTTTCTTTGAATCCCCATACATTGCCTGGCACAGAATAGGTGCTGGATAAATTCTTGTTGACTTGGACTTATTGAGAACAGCGTGATGGGATGTTAAAATCTAGGAAGACTTTTTTAAGGGTAAAGAACATGAATTTTTTTTATATATCAAAAAAAGAATTAATCGATAGGGAGGGGAGACAGAGACAGAGACAAAGAGACAGACGCACAGAGAAAGACAGAAAGACACAGATACATGAGAGACAGAGAGATAGTGAAAGGTAGAGACAGACAGAGAGACAGAGAGATAAAGAGACAGAGAGAGACAGAGACAGAGAGAGATAAAGAGACAGAGAAACAGAGATAGAGAGACAGGTAGATAGAGATAGACAGAGATAGAGAGACACACAGAGACAGAAAGATATACACACACGAAAGAGAGAGGCAAAGAGAGTTAAGTTCAGGATCACACAGCTAGTAAGTGTCTGAGATGAGATTTCAGCTCATGAAGTTGACGCTTCCAAAACTGGTGTTCTATCTACTGAATCACCTATCTTTCTTTCTATTGTCCCTTCCTCTGTGACTGATTCAAAACATTTTCAAATTTATGAGGTCACAGAAAACAGGCAGAGAGACAGAGAGATAAAGACAGAAAGAGAGACAAGATAGGGAGATGAGTCAGAAAGACAGAGACACAGAAAGAAATAGAGAGACAAAGAGAGATAGAAATAGAAAGACAAAGGGTGAGGAGGGTGATAGAGAGAGAGAGAGACAGACAGACAGACAGACAGACAGATAGACAGAGAGAGAGAGGGAAGGTGGGAGGGAGGAAGGGGAAAAGAGAGACATAGAGACAGATAGGGGAAAGAGGGAGGGAGGGAGATTGTCAAGCATGTTGTAAAGAGAATCTTTTCCAAAATAGGTTATTCTAGATGGTAGCTGAGGTCCTTTGAAAATGGTAGCTACTGTAGATGTCTGTTCAACCATTCACTTTGGACCTTCCCTGTATCACATGCCAATGCCATCTGGAGCAGTTAGAGGTGCACTGTATAGAACAATGGACCTGGAATTAGAACAACCTGAGTTTAAATCCAGTCCCAGATGTTAACCATATGATTCTGAGCAAATTACTTTAACTTCTTTTTATTTCAGTTTTCTCATCTGTAAAATGGATTTAATAAGAACATTTGCCTCCCAAAGCCATTGTGAGGATTAAATGAGAATATTTGTGAAGGCTTTAGAAATCTTAAAGATCTATTTAAATGTTAGCTGCTGCCACCACCACCACTAATAGTATACTAATACCACTATTACTCCTTCTCCTGCTGCTTTTGTTTCTCCTCCTCCTCTTCCTCTTGCAATTGCTGCTGCTCCTGTTGCTATTATTGCTGCTGCTCCTACTACTGCTACTACTGCTACTACTACTACTACTACTACTACTACTACTACTATAACTACAACTACAACTACAACTACTACTACTACTATAACTATAACTACTACTACTACTACTACTGTTACTATTACTGCTGCTGCTACTCCTATTCCTACTACTACCACCACCACTACTACTACTATTATAACTACTACTACTATAACTACTACTACTACTATAACTACTACTACTACTACTACTACTACTACTACTACTACTACTACTAC